>CM040190.1:60986682-61101682 GCA_022606455.1 Callitettix versicolor | reverse complement strand
ATCAGTTGTCAAGTACGATCAAAAATTAAGTGAATATTTAAAATCAATTTGTAGTCAAACATGACCAGATTTTTTACATTAAATATAATTCTAATTAATTAATTCTAACTTCTTAGAGGTTTCTTAATTAATTCTTAATTCTTAATTAGAGGTTTTTTATGTTAATGAATTTCCATTGAAATATAAGCTATTGGAGCGTTCATCATGGTAAAACCCAGATCCACTACCTTGAGATCCTTACATCTAGATAATTTTGAAGGATCAAGAATGTGTGTGTGAATGTGTGTGTGTGCGTGCGTGTGTGCGTGCGTGCGTGTGTGTGTTTTAACGAGGTCTACTGCTCTGTAAACTATTGGGCCTACTTTATGTGTTATTCGTGTTATCTCGAGTTTTTTATCTTTTTCGTACAAAAATATTAGGTTCGCCAAAGGAATTTGTTATTATTTCAAAAACAAATTACATTCGAGAATAAATTTAAAATACAAGAATTAACTTAAACGACTGTAAGTTATTATTTTAGCTTGTTTTTACCGTAAATGTATTTCAATTAATTACACAGTAAACATAATTTTTTTTATAACATAATTTTTTTTATAAACATAAAGCCCTGATAACGGATATACATAAGAATCTATTCTCTTATACACGAAATAGTAAAAAAGTAAAAATCAAAACACCGATTTTTTTCACGTAGAAATTTTACAAATAAATTATTAAAATTGAACGGGGTGTAGCGATTCACGAAACAGCTCAGTTTATCAAAATTGCAGCGCCAAGTGTCGTAAAGCGGCAGGCGGCGCGTAAAAACCAAAATAAAAACAGCGCGATTGTCGGCGGACAGACGGACGCGCTTTTAACTTCCGGTTAAATATTAAACACAGCCGCGCCGGCACGGGCTAGATTACTTTTTAACGGTTTATTTACGGCTGGTAAAACGTTTAGTCTTTGTACAGGGTGGGCAGAACTCGGTCCAACACAATTCGCATTGACAACAAGCAATAAACAGCCTAATAATGTTACATTAGGTCCTAATCACAAAAATCCTTCCCGGCTGTTATATATTACAGCGGCATCTGCCGGTTATTTAATTAACTGAGTTTATTAGACCAACAGCAAAACGAGAATTGATTATTTTTCAAATAATAATTATTACTATTATTAAACTCTGTTAATGAACTCTTTAATCAGATGAATATTTAAATCAAACAAACCAGTGTTTCTAATTACTAGGTGGCTTTAAGTCTTAAGTCTACACTACATAGAGATCTCACTGCATAGGAGATTGGTGATTGAAAATGGAGAACGCTATCTATTAGAAGGGAAATGAACCATGTACTTTTAGGTTAGCTTTTGAGACTACAATGAGGTTATCTGTTATGTAGAATCATTAATGATACTAATTAGACATCTTAATAGACAGTAAATTCACGTTGCTGCAGCAATATATATACACTCCAGGATGAGTATGTTTTTTTTCAAAAACGAGTTCAGAGCACTCTGATGTCGTGTTTTGGTACTACGTGCATTTTACCTTTCATTCTGGCATCCTGATTTTAATATTGGGTGGAGCTCTATGTATTATAGACTCAAGGCTTAAAGTTTTTTTTACAAAATTGCTTTTGAAATTTTTTGCAAAATACGCTTTTTTACAAAATTAGTATTAGTATTCGAAGCGGATTAAGTTATTAACTAGAAATTTGATATGACGGTCACTATTGGTTAAATCCAATAACTGTAAAAAAAAACTTTACCTTTTACTATTTCAAAATGGCGGTCGCATAAAACATTTATAAGAATGATAAAAGTTGCCAAATTTTAAAACGAGCCATCGTTTTTAACGAACGGATAGCAAACAAAAGATTTGTTCATTAAACGTAAAAAATTTGCTTATTGCTAGTAACAAATCAATTTAGGCTTATTTAATACGAAAAGACAATTTCAAATCCACAAAAAAAGACTTGGATAAATAATACAAATAAATAAAAATATCAAATCCTTCAACACAAATAACTAAACACGAAAACTATTAAGCCTATAACATTTCTTTGTATGGCAATTTACAAACTACAAAAATAATAAGATTTTCTGTACAAAAACTATTAGCAACAATGAGAATCAGCTGTTTTCATGAATCAAATAAACAATAAAAAAAATATTTGTTATAGGTAACAAACCATGCTTACTTTTTCATTTTATAAGTTGTACGCATATTCAAAAAAAAATGTCAAGCCAAGTTTATTTTTAATAAAATGTTTAGTACACAAAAAATAATCTTTTTTATTTCACATCCAACTCTTAAAATCTAATAGCTTAAACAATTACTTTACGCATCTTTCGTAAATGTTTTGTTGTAACGAACGATTTTTATAATTTATATATTTAAATATGCAACTGGCTACATATTAAAACAGTAAAAGGCAAACATTATTATTTATTACTATTATGTGACTAGCCAATAGTAACATATATACTTAATTTCAAGTATATATTGTAAAAAACACAAACATATGCATAAAACAAAACTATAACAACTAGGCTCATAGTTGTATCCAGTGTTACGCCTATTTTGTCATGGGGACATCATTTAACTAAAAGTTTTCCAAAGAGAGTTACAAAAAAAATTCCTAATTTATACCTGTAACACAAGATATAAAAATATAGGGTCTAATATGCAAAGTATAAGTTGTTGAATAATGATGGTGACATTGACTTATGAACGGACTAGGAGTAGAGCTAACATTTGAAAAAGCGTGCTTGATATTAGCGGCTTAAGTCCAAGTAATTAGACTATCTGCCGCTACGAACGCCACAAGTTGCAATGACGAGGGGGAGACGTTTGAGAAAATAGACAGTACCATTACCTTTTTAACTGTAGTTGAACACTCAACCGCAAGGTGCCACCAGCAGCGAATGCTCATATCTCTCATAAGGGTTATCATTCTATTAAATGGCGATGAGTTGTGAAAGACAGCTGATTTCGCACAGTCTGTCCGTGGGTATGTGTGAGTGTCTATCATGAATTTACAGATTTCGATCGTATTTCGTGCGTTGAGTGTGCTAATTTCCCGGGGAAAATTTATAGCTTTCCATATATTTTTACGCTTAATTTTTAAACTTACAATTTTAAAAAATTATGTAATCGTGTAAATTTGTATTATTGAAGTCGATTTTCGCAAATAAATCGATTAACATTTCTCCCGGTTTGTTATTAGCAAAAGGTCGTCACAGCTCATTATCTGTCCGACAGATGTCGTTGTAAATTTAATAACCGAAAAAGGAACGTTGTAAGTTACGTGACAGAATATCTGCTCCGTCCCAGCAACGGAAACAGTAGTTTATTTTTATTGGTCGAGTTTACAAGTTATACGTACAGTATTCTCTCAAATAAAACAATTCTTGCCAACTTCTTTCCCCTCTCCCTCGAGTGATATACTCGCAATTTGTTTGACGAAGGAGGAACAAAACTTTTCCCGTTCCAATAATACGACGTTATAATCTGTACAACCAGACAGTTTGTAAAACATATTCAGTGCACTTGAAAAAAAATTGAATCGATTCTCAAAAATTCCTTTAACGTCCATAAATAATATTTAATTGCAGCATAATAATTGTGAAGTAGCCAAAGGCATAATCATTTTAAGACCAAAGGAGTTCACAACCAAATAAGCAATTGGTCTAAAAGACCAGCTCGCAACTGTTTCACTGATGTGATGAAAACGAACCAAAAAGTATTTTTTTCCTTTAAAGACTTTTAACTCTTTTTTCTAATTTAATTTCTCTTTCATAATCAGTGTTAAGACCGGCATTAATTAACACTTCCAATTCAGATGAAAATTCGAAAAGAAGTCAGTGAAATAAGGTTATAAATTTCATAAAATTTCACAACTTACTGTACTTATACAAAAGCCCAGCCGGACGTTCAAAAACCAGGAATAACAACGATGCTACTGTACCTTTCCGTTCATATTCATTAAATACTAAATCCAACAACGCGAACAGAATCTTCGAGGAAAATGTTTGTTTTCCTGTCTGTACAAATTTTATCAAAATCAGCTGACTTTGTACTACCTATATTTTTCCGAATAAAAATTGTTAATACAGGTAAAATACACGTTTTTCATGAAATGATACGTACAACTAGCCAATGCCAAATAAATATATCTATACGAGACACTGCATTCAATTGACAGCTCATTTAATACAATCGTGTACATGAAGTAAAACCATATTTGAACGAGAAAAAAGTAAATAAAATCCAAACTTAAATGTAAACTTTAAAAATTAGAAACTTCAGCAAAAGACCAAATAAGAGGCTACTACCTTGATTTATTATTATTATTTTTTTTTTTTTTTACTTTAATATAACAATGAATTTTGAACGTTTCTTAAAATTGTTCAAAATTACCACCAAAAAAGGTATGTTTGTTTTTTCGATTAACCTATATATTTTATGTCAATTAAAACTAATGAGGTCGAGCAAACGGCGTTAACGGTAAGGATAAATAAACGGCAGTAACTGCGTCTCGAACCCGCAACCTTGAATTACTCAGTTCGCAGACGCAGCAGACTGACCGATGTCCTAACCGTCTGACCACCGCATCGTAAAAGGTTTGTCATAACGTTTCCAAAAGATTAAGCAATTCTATTAAAGTGTTATCAAGAGTCATAAAGTATACACAATACAGTCAACCAACAATAGATTCATGTACATACTACAAAGATTATTTTGTGTATAATCAAACAGGAGCTTCGTTTACGTTTTAAAATTTGGCTTTGAGGTACGAAAATGGGTTTAGGTTTCATCGCATTTGACTTTTTTTCTTTGTAAATACAATGAACTTTTGAAAACTAAAAATTTTTATTTTAAAATATTATCAATATTTTAAGTTTTATGAGAATTTTTTATTTATAATATTATAAAGTAGCATCCAGTTCTACCAAATAATTCGAAATTACTTTATTAGGCTACCTAACAAACTGTATTATTATAAACTATTACTGTAGTTATACTACTTTTCAGCGCTAAAGTATACGTTTAGTTATTAGTCAAGTACCAATAACGCAAGTTGCACACAAAAATTAATTTCATCGGCTTAAGAAAACACACAAACTTCACTTTTAATTAAAACTTGTAATAGTTTATGAAAATTACTACTTGTCCAAACAGTATTAAAATCTAATTAAATCTTACTTCCTTAACTAAAAATTCAAATGATAATTTAATCTGATTAGTGCCCATTTCATGATTAATTATCAAATAAAACCACTTTCGAATATTCCAGTAACAAAATCTGATCACGTCCAATTTGTACCGAACATTAGACATCGAGCGCATTCTATCGGTGCAGCGACAAAACAATAAAACGCTAAACTTACTGGTGCTGCGACCTAGGTGCGTTTATCAAAACTAACCATTGATCCGATGCTTTTGTTATTTACCACAAAACATACCAATAGTTTTTTTTATGGAATCACTCATTGCCATTCAGAATACGTTGTAATTTAAACAAAATACACGCAAATTGATATTTTTTTTAATGAGTGTATCCTGACTTTTAAATTTTATCCAAGTGGTTTTAATAATTTATTTTTTTGAATGTTAATAGGTCAGTTACAACTTCTAGTTTTAAAAACTAAAAACAGTAATATAAAATTCTATTTTTAAATTATTTGACTAACAAATAAATAACATTTTGCTACGACCTTTCTAGGATTTTTCTACCAAGAAAATTAATACTGTAATCGTAAAATACAAATCTATGTATTTCTCATAATCGTTGGGTAATGCAAGAAAAAACTTCTACATTACAAAAAAAACCTACAATTTGTGAACAAGGACGGAATAAAGCAGAACAGATACAAAAGAAATACAATAAAAAATGTAAAAGATCCTATTTGACTTCCATAACATGGAATTAAGTGCGTGGCTTAAAGGTGGATACTTTCGAAAAGTGTAAAGACGGCATCTGTATGCCTCTCAGGGGTTCGAAACCCGTTACGTAATCCTCATCTGAACTCCGTATGTATGTATGTACATTTGTGCACTTTGTAACGTTTATACTGAGGGTGAGAATGGGATTAATCAATTAGATAATTTATGTCGGTTCCCTCTTCCCTTCCTGTGCTGACTGCAACCGCAGAAAGATCTTTCTCGACTCTAAAACTGATCAAAACACTTGGTTGAGAGAAACTGTTGCGGCGCTTAACTGAACTTGCTTAGACTAATGAGGGCAAGGGATCAGCGTTAACGGTATGGGTAAAGCAACGGGAGTAATTGCAACTATATATATATATAATTCGGTCTACAACGTTCTACGCCGTCTTCCGATCTCCAACCTCCACCGATCGCGGTCCCACCACAGGTCTTCTGGTAGATCTCTTTTTTTTTATTTCCTTTTCGACTCCCTCTCTCCAGCTCAGTCTCGGCCTTCCTCGTTTTCTTCTTCCAGGTGTTCGCCATTGCATGATTTTTTTTTTTGGGAATTCGCTCATCCGGCTTTCTTTATATATATATATATATATATATATATATATATATATATATATATATATATATATATATATATATAAAACGTTTTGTCAACAATAAGAGACAATGTAAATTCTAAATGTAGTAAATTTTTAAAGAACATATAAATTTTCATTTATTACTTTCCTAATGTATTTTTTCTTTTGTCCTTATTTTATATCAGATTTCACTGACTCGTGTACTTCGCCAACGCTAGCTGTCAGCTGACAATTTTCTGCTCTGTGTTTTATCCCTAGATTAGGTTCTGACAACATACACCATACGGGACCACCAACTTTACATTCATACTTCCGAAGAAAGGCGCATTTGCTGATTTATGCTCACATTAAAAATCCCACACTCTTCGGACGGGATCCCACAACCTCGTGCGGTGTTAATGTGCTAACCACTACATTACCAGCACTTGCATTTCCCCAATTTTATTTTTAAAGTAATTGTGTCTTTTGAATTGAAAGTTAACAAAAACGCAACTTTCAACAACTTACAGAATATCACTGTACCAGAGGACCCGTGCGAAATTTCTCACTATGAAAGTTTTAAGTAAACTCAACATTATCAAAAAAAGAGTGGTCGTTGGGGTGAGGGCGATTTAAAAATAAATCGAAAAGCGATCGATTAACAATAGATAAATGCGCGATGGAAGGAGAAATCACAATGCTTGTCCCGGTTTGTACGACGGGCAGGGATAGGGGACTGTCACTAGGACCACATAATTTATAATTTTAATGACTTTTAAGTACTTTTAAATACTGAAATTGTTCTAAACACGTTATGCAAAAAATGGGCAATTGTAGTGAGATTGTCTATACGTGATTAATAAGTTAGCTTCGTAAAATATACAAAATATTGTCTGATTTGTGATGCCGCGCAAGCACATCCATAATACCGTTTTGCCTATGACAGTTAAAAGTATCTTTTATGTTAAAATTTTCCACAAACAGTAAGTTTTAGCGCAAAATCGTTTTGCCGTGTCAGAAGCCGGTTCAAAAATCTTTCTAAAGACACCTCATTTATGCCTGTAGGAATAGTATGTGCTGAGAAAAAGTTAAGTTGACTCGAGAAATAATATATATATGATTATAAAATTATTTTAATACATATTTCAGTATTTTACCCTTTAATCTGCTTAGTAGTTCTGTGTTCATAAAGATTTACAAATGTGTGACTTTTATCTTAAAGTTATGTAAATTAAGCATTTTTTGCAAGAGTTTAAAAACTATGTATCTAAAGTTGTCAAGCGATTTTTTTGCATAAAAATAGAGTACAATTTTACACTTATTTTATATCAGTTCTAAGTATCAAAACAACTTAAGAGTGCTAGTTTTTTAAGACATTATTTCAAAAGTTTTCATCTCCAGGGAGGCCCTACTGTACGTTGAACCTTCCACCCAACCTCTCCCACACAAAAAACTCCATTAATCCGTTAATTAAAAAAACAGAGAGAGAGAGAGAGAGAGAGAGAATTATTAGTTTTTACAATAGTAAATTTTTGTTAGGCATTTTCAAAAAATGTTCCTGCAAGAGCTACAAACTAGATTTCGAAAGCGTAAACAGTGCACACTGCCTGTACGTCACCACTGTACCACTTTGCCCCTTCAACGCCCCTTAATCGAGAACGCGTCTTGATTGATGGAATTTGCGAAATTTATTCCGCACGTTGTAGCTACCGATACGAGATATCGCCAAGTGATTTATATTACCTTCCCCTCCCCTCGTCCCCGCTACAAGTTACACTGTTATGCAGTGTAGGCCTACTATAAATCCGTCAACGGATATATATGTGCTGTGATATACATAACGGTTTAAAGTTGTATAACAGCTGTGATACCGGTGTTAAATTTCTCTGTATGCGAAGTATACTGTAGAAAGTATTGTGATCATGCGATAAATTGTTTTCCAGATTTTGATGAACCCTTTTCAAATCACCGAAGCCCAAAAAAGCCGATTCGATGAAAATTATTCAAGATGTTTCCCTTTATTCGGATTATTTTTTTACAAACGGTAATGCCATTGAATATAAACGTACTAGATGATAACCTTATAAGTGATAAATGAGCGCTCGCTGCGGCAGAATTATCAACTACAGTTAAATATATAATAGTGCTGTCTATTTTCTCAAACGTCTCCACCGCTTGTGCAGCGTTCGTAGTGGCAGCTAGTCCAATTACTTGGACTTTAGCCGCTTATATCAAGCACGCTTTTTATAATAATGGATATACTTCTAGTAAGTTTATATTCAATGGTAATGCCAACGTCTTATATTTTATAAAAGTAATATCATCATAGAAATGGTACATGACAAAAAAATACTTTACTATACCATCAAAGATATTATTAAGTAACTTTTACCAAAGATCTTTTCAAAGAAATGTGATAGAATAAAAAAGGCGTTAGGGTTGTTACAGCGCTAAAAACAACACATTAACAACGAAACAATATGTGTAGGGGGAGCTGAAGGGAACTAAATCTTCGTTAATTGGGGTTTATAATAGTTTTTCTAGAGCCTAATTTTTTTTTTAATAGCGAAATTCATTAGAAAATGAGCTACTGACGAAATAAGACCGGTCTTTGAAATTAGCACCGATCCTGACATCTGGATCACTTTTCGAGGAGCGATAAAAATTATAAATATTATTTCTATTTTGTAACACGCCTACGTTAGAAACTTCATTCCGATTTATTTCAAACTTGGCACAAAAATCGATTATGCTAATAGTTTGGACAAGTTTGTTAACCAACAAAACGTGTTTAACAATTTCAAAATTGTGGCCATTTCAAATTTTTAACCCCACAGGGGGTGCAGACAGCTGCACCTATTGAGAGGATTTAGACGTCTCTCGCGGTACCCGAGTCTAAAATACACTTACACTTACACTTGCAACAATACACTTATGTCTTTAACACTTTACACTCACACATACATTTAGGGAGGCGAAAATAACCTCAATGTGCTTTTCGCTTTAAAATTTAAAGAAAATTATTTTTTTTTTAAATGCATAACTTTTTTGTCTTAATTTTGTTTTAAAAATCTGACTTCTCCACGGTGATCAGCTTTAAAATTTGGATAAATTTTTAGTTTGAAATTTTCAAAATATTTTGAAATTAAGAAGTTTTTTGACATCGATCAGGTTTGTTTTCTTTACCTGGAGCTGATTATGATGTTGATATAATTTCACTGTAAAGTTAAGAAAAAAAATAACTTTTGGAATTTCGCTTCCATCACATCTGCGAGACAGCTGCGTATCGCGATTATTTGATAGTCCAAAGAGTTTTGAAACGAAAAAAGTTGAAAAAGCTTTCTTTTAAATAAAAAAAATTTGTGTGTGTGTTCCAGCATTGCACATTCACATTTAGAAGTCTACGCAAAAAAACTATATTTTTAAATCACTTTTTTTAAATCAGAGAAAACGGATGTATTAAAATTGCAAAATCGAATTTTCGCAAAACAATATTTTTACACCTATAGCCTACTTCTTACAGGAAGTATGCCTATACTACCATCTGTTTCACAAACATTACCATATAAAGTACCTTTTGTACTATTTTACATGAAAACGTAAGCTCCCGAATAAAAATAAATGTGTTGCTATTCCTTAAAGTATTCGGTCCGGGCATTACCGATAAATAAACGGAAAATCACGCACTTTTTTAAAAATCGGTTCATCAGAATTTTCTTTTATATATGAAAAATAATAACTGAATAATAATAAGAATAATAACTGAATAAATAAGAATAATAACTGAAGTCTGTATAAAACTTAAGACAGTGCTGTAATTTTTAAATAAAAGAAATTTAACTTTCGCTAGTTTTAAATCGGGGAAACAGTGCGGTTTCATTTTCGGTTTTCTACTATTTATTCCCAAAAATTTTGTTATGCTTCTATCATTCGAGTTTTGGTGAGTTAGTTTCCATTTGGTTCGCATATTTGAAGTATATAATTGAGCAAATCGATAATGGTAACTTGTTCGAACCGATTTTTGTTTCATTTCTAATGTGTTTTGACAAATTTTAAAAGAATTAAAAAATTATTTTAAGGTATGGGCAACAGAGAAACAATATAACAATCAAATTCGAATACTAAACGTTCTACACATATGCCTGTGGATAGATGATTTCGTACGGAAAGTATAATAGCTTAAACAATTTTACTTGAGATAATACAAAACTTATCTGACGTTTATAATACAAACGGACGAGACATGTGCGTGCCTGTCACCGAGTATAAGCTCTAATTACCGCTTCGGTTACAAGAAAGTCGCGGCACGGCCGGTGAAAGGCAACTGACACGCGGGTCCTGTCGGACAGCTTCCCGCGTCTCCGATACTACTTTCTCCATCTTCTTGACCTGCACAGCTATACGCATCGTCGCAACCGATTTGTACCAAACTGAAATAGTTCGATGTGTACTCAATCAATATATGTTGCTCAGAAAGAGAAGAAATGCTTGTCATATGTTGTACACACAATCTCACAATCGAGTTATTTAGAAAGCCCTAAAGCTATCTCTATTCCAAAAACATCAAGTTCGGTTTAATTTCTCCAAATCGGTTCGTAAAATTTTCTTCAAATTTCGATCATGGATTATTTTTTCAACTTTTTCAGGAGGGAACGCAATTTAACGATTACATTTAAAACGAACCAAAAAGAACTCCCATTCAATTGAGTTATTTAGAAAGCCTTAAAGCTATCTCTGTTCTAAAAACATCCAGTTCGGTTAAATTTCTCATAGTCGGTTTGTCAAATTTTTTTCAAATTTCGATCATATATTATTTGTTTCAACTTTTTCGGGAGAGAACGCAATTTAACGGCTACATTTAAAAACGAACCAAAGAGAACTTGAGAACTATTTTTTGAGCGAAAATATAAAAGTATGAATCATTTTTAAACAAATTAAAAAATTTAGTTTTACTGGAAACTAAAAACCTACTCGGATACATACTGGCCACAGGATGAAGTGTCATGAGTCCGATAAAATGGTTTTATGACGACAAGTACAGCCAACCTTAAGAAAATACGATCAGTGTCACATTTTATTATCGGTAATAAACTGTATGTACTTCCATAAATAAACACTGGACAACCCGTTTAATTAAAATTGTTTTATACAGCGTAGCAAAGTTTACTACATTTTTAATTTTATTTTTACTTATTTACTGTTCATACTTCTAACAATACTGCAGCTGGTAAAAAGGGGCGTAACCGTTGTTTTGTTTAATGACCGTTAAAATGTTGTTCCCAAGTTGTTATTCTGTATGTTTTCAATTGAATACGTGTAAATTGTACGGCTAGCGTGCTGATGTGTTGATATACTGCACAAGGTGCATTGCAATCCAAGCAAGTGTCCGAGTGAATTACCGACCGCCGTCACGCAAGGCACAGCACCTGGACATAAATACAATGAGACAGCTTGGCGTGTGGTCTATCCAGCTCCTTAACAGCAAACTTAATTTGCCACTTACTGTATCGTGCGCGCATTTGCAGCCAGTAATTTTAGCGTGACCATCCGAAATAATTTGTACGAAACTAATTTAAAAATTAGGCTACACCCCTATACGCTTTGCAGGCCAACTCGTGCACCGCTGAGAATTCATACATTCCAAAAAGAAACAGCTGTCTACTAGTTTTACTGATGGAACTATAAGCTGACAAATTAGTTAAAACATTTTTGTGTATAACAGCTGATTGATGAACTTCTATCGATAAACTTAAAATGAAATATAATTAGTCCTCTCATACATAGGTCACGTTTCGGCTCGGGTCTAATAAACTCAGATGCACATCCCAGTCCAGCCAGTCGGTTTGTCTCCTCATTACCCTCAATCCCTTTATGCCCAGGAACCCATTGAAGAGTAACCTGGTTTCCCAGAGACAGAGCGTTGATGCGTTGACTCCCAGACCATTTTGAGTAGGACCCGCAAGTGCTTTGATTGCTGTCTGATTGCTATCGGTATAAAAATAACTTCGAGTCTTATTGATGGTCCTTTTCAAATTCTCACGAACACAGTCATTAATGGCCATTACCACAGCCTGTAACACTGTTGTATACTGTTATAGTGTATTAACTCTCTTCACCCTAGGTCTTAGGAAGTACACCCCAGCACCAGTGTCTGCCTTTATCTTGGAGCCATTTGTGTACCATACAAGGTCTGCATAGTCTTCCATACACGATCTTCTGTCTAAAACGACATCGTGACATCAAAGGATCTAGAAACTAAGCGTCGTTCGACCATCTGACCAGTCCCTATCATTATAATCGGTCCATGTTCTTTTATGTGATTCTAGCATGCCCTAAAGTTGAGGACAGACATCACTTTTCTGATTTAGGTAACAGCGTGGACAAGTTTGCTACCATTCGTTCAAAAATTGTGGCTACTCAAAATCTTACACAATGCATACAATTTTCGTTGTTTACGTAATTGAAACTGTAATTTCACCATCATCACTAGCGTCACTTATAATATCATCGTAAACTAATATTTGAAATCGTTGTTTCTTCAATGAAATTCAACTATTTTAAACAATAATAGTACCCGCACACTGGCGACAGAAGCGAATTTCTATCGCACTTTTTTTATCTTACCCTTTTTTCGAAACACTAATTTCACCGTCACACAACAGCATTCAAATCTTTATATATTAGTATTTTAAACTTTAAAATTGCATTGCAAAATACAAAAACGACCTTGACCGCAATCAAATTAAATTTCTTAATTTCAAATGTAACGGCGATTACGGTGGTGAAAAATATTTGACAAGAAATTACAAATTTTAAAAGATTTGAGATGACAGCCGTTTTGAAATTTGCTGGTTAACGGAATTCCCGAGTTATTACGAAAATAAATTTCTGTGTCCATTTTGAATCAAATCTGTCAAATTTCAAGCGAGCTCATATGCACACGCACGCGCGCGCACACAAACACACAAATTGGAATTTACTAAAAGCAATTGCTTAATCTCATAGGCCATGAAAACGGATAGATCAATTAAGATCTCAAAATCCATTTTCTCACGATCGTCATACTTTCCTTACAATATCGTAAAGTGAAAGAATGAAAATTACACCCAAGCGAAGTAACTAGGAAATCGGCCAGCGTTGTACAAATTAATTAACATGGTAATAGCACGTCTTATAAATGAGAAGTTTTGATACAACTCAAAAATTTTCAATTGACTGATTCAATACGTAGCGTGTAATTTTATAATTAATTACTTCGCAGTTTTGAAATATCACGACGTGTTCTCTCGCCGCGCTGGCTGGGGCTGTGGGCCGGGGAACCGGTTGTAAGAGTGAATGGGAAACTAGTTGTACATGCAGCGACTACTTTTAAAGATTTCAATGAAATCGTAGAAAGTCGAAAAGCCTTTATGTGGAAAATTCGGCCTTCAGAATGTTTTAGCCTGTTTCCATTACAAAATGAATTCTTATAGAGGCCTTCATGGTAAGATCCAAGACTAGCGGAAAATCAATAAGCACCGATCGTAACTACTAGAATTACACACACACACGCGCGCGCGCGCACACACACACACACACACACACACACACACACACACACACACACACACACACACACACACACACACACACACACACACACACATATGTTGTATGTTTTTGAAATTTTGCGTCAACAAGACAGTTGCGTACCATGATTACTTGTAATAATATTTCAAGCACTAATATAAAAATATAATCTAAAACTCACCAACAATTCAGTATTTTAAACAGCTTACTAATATTTTCAAATTTTGAAGGCGACAAGAACCGAAAACAAAAAGACGACCTGAAGTACGATTACCTGTAACAAAAAAAACAACATTTCAGATATCAGCGAATTTTATTCCAAAATGTGCAACTGTAATGATAATAATGGTTAAGTACAGACCCGGTACATTCAATTAAAATGAGCGTCAATCCTAATTTATATCACGGTGTGTGTGTGTGTGTGTGTTGCAACAAGATTTTTTTATCGGCCCCCCACGGCCCCACGTTGGGCGCCAATTTATTAGTCTTCTGCATTGGTAAAACTTTCAGAACGTGAATTTAATTTTGTTGTTGTGATACAATTGAAACATGTAAAAGGACTTGTAAATTCTGTTTCAGTGTGTGTTTGCGCGCGCGCTCGCACTCTAGTCCTTTATAGTAAAGTAAGCAAAATAGTTTAGTAAAGAATCTGTTTTTTCCTTCCATACCTTGTAAATCGGGTTGTGTCTCTTTTCACAGAACATTAGACATACGCAAATATACACACAAACACGTGGTCTTAATAGACAGTCCAATAAGAAACAATTACGGTTTTTATTTCCTAATGATAGGCTGTCCGAATAAAGGAAACCCGTACAGCTTGTAATTGTAACACTTGTCAATCAACTCCATGTGATTATCCATTTGACCGTGTACTTTGACTTGACGCTCGGCGACAATATGTCCAATAAGAGCACAGCCCAGCGCCGCTGGTTTTTAAGTTTTTGATAATACGAGATTCGGTTTTTGAAATAACTCTCCATTAGCACATACAGACTAGCGAAATTTCAACGGTTATATTCGTGCAAAAAACATGTAACGATAGACAATAACTATAAAGCATCAAGCACTATTCATAAAAAAATTAACAACCGGGTAAATAGTAGGCAAAAACATTCACATTTCTAGTATACTGTTCACAACAGTACTGCGTTCAAACCATACATAAGAAATTTCGTTATCCCTAAAACTCTTGGCCCGGTAAAATCCTGAAGTTCAACAACATTAAAAAGACTGTTTTTTTAACATATTACTCCACAAAAAATTTGTGTTTAGTATAAAACAATTTTTACTGATTGTACAATATAAATCAACAGCAAAAAGACTACGGGAAACTGTGCTTTTTTAACTAATTAGTCCACAAAAATTTGTGTTTAGTGTAAAACAATTTATACTGATTGTGTAGTATAAATCAACAGCAAAAAGACTATGGGAAACTGTGTTTTTTTTAATTAATTAATCCACAAAAATTTGTGTTTAGTATAAAACAATTTTTACTGATTGTACAATATAAATCAACAGCAAAAAGACTACGGAATACTGTGTTATTTTTAAACATATTACTCCACAACAAATTGTGTTAAGTATAAAACAATATATAGGCTACTGATTGTGCAGAATAAAGGTTCAGTATAAAACAATTTATACTGATTGTACAGTATAAATCGACAGCAAAAAAATAAGAAAAAATGTTTTTTTAAACACATTACTTCACAAAAAATGTGTTAATTATAAAACAATTTATAGGCCAAAAGATTGTACAGTAAAAATTGACGCAAAAAGACTACGGAAAATTGTGTTTTTTAAACATATTACTTCACAAAAAAATTGTGTTTAATATAAAACAATTTATAGTGATTGTACAACAAAACGACAAGGAAAAACTGTGCTTTTTAAACATATTACTCCACAAAAAATTGTGTTCAGTATAAAACAATTTATCGACAACAAGAACAATTGCGGCAATTACATTTATTACATTATTTTTCATTTCTTTGTAAGAAAGTCAGGGGTATATAACAAAAAATCGATAGTAGTGATCGCAATTAAACGCTTGATCCGATATAATTATTCAAACACGACAAAAAAATATATTTTTGTAATAGCTTAAGCAAGTTCGTTACCCAGCTAAATAAGTTCAACAGTTTCAAAATGGCGGACATTCTCATTTATTTTAAATCAAATGTTTTAATGATCGAATGTTTTCACGGTATCATTAGATGTCGTTATCTATTTATTGATTTTCGGAATTTATGTCACTTAAACAAGAAACGTGTGCTCCTTAAGGTAAACCAGAACAACAGAATGGCACTAACCCCGAACACGTACATAGTACAACTCATTGACAACTACGCTTACCAAATTTGAATGAATTTGCTTAATCGGAATGGGCGAGGTGCCCGAATAAGGAGCCCATTAATTAACGTGTTTTGGAACCTGTTTTTGTTTTACATGACAGCCTTGATGGTGAGGGGAAGTTGCGCAACGGAACTAGTTCATGTAGGAATGCTTTGTTTTTCGTAAACACAACCTTGCACGTTCACACTGTAATAGTGGCGACTCACTGGCTAGGACGAAGAAATATTTCATACTCACAGACATACTGACAAATAAAGGGGGATGTCAGCGGCACGCAGTAGTGATAGAAGCGAATTTCCAGATATCGTTTTTTCTATTAACCTTTTTTCCAAATTTTGATTTAACCAACATAATAAGCATCACAATCTGAATATATTAGCACTTAAATCTTTCAAATTAAAGTTACGAAAATGAACCCTGACCGCTCTAAAAAAATATCCTAATTACGACAAATTTTAAAAATTCCTAATTTTAATTTATTCACTTCTTAATGTCAATTACGATGGTGAAATCAGATTGTTGAGAAAATATAAGACATAAAAGGTATGAATTTTAAAAGATTTGAAATTACCGCCATTTTGTAACGAACTAATTTTGCTGGTCTGTCCAAGCTATTAACATAATCGATTTGTGTGTGCCAAGTTTGAATCAAATCAAGTTAAATGTCAAAACACACACACACACACACACACACACACACACACACACACACACACACACACACACACACACAAAAGACCCCTCAAAAGTGTTCTAGAAATTAGGGTCGGTGCTCATTTAATGGTCTTACCAAGTAACTCATTTTTCCATTAGAAAAATCGCTAAAAATCGATTTATTATTTCGGCTTTAAGAATAGCTTTTACTCTGTATTTTTCAGAATTGTTAAGATGCTCTCTAATTATAAAATCTACTGAAAACGATAAAAATATCAATTTTGATCAATGGTTAATTTACACAAATGTAATTTTATAAATCAAAAATTTGTTTTTATAAATTTTGTTATCTTAGTCCAGATAATCCTAAAAGATGATCTTATCATTTTTTTTTTTTTTATATAGAAATGTTAATTTCACCAACATAATCTGCAAACACTATCATTTTAAACGTTCAACTTCATGGATAATATAAAAATGAATCAAGACCACCACCGTCAAAACAAATTTCAACGGATTTTTAAAATTGAAAATGCTAATGTATTCAGTATTTAACATTGATTACGACGATTAAATCACATTTTCAAATAAATTTAAGACAAATGAATTTTTAAATATTTGAAATTATCGATATTTTGAAACTGTTGACCCAGTATTGGTGTTTGATGACCTTCAAGCTATTACCAAAAGAGTTTTTCTCGCCAAATTTGAATCGAATCGAAGTAAAAGTGCAGACACGCGCGCGCACACACTTTTTAAGAATTATTCAAAAATTGATCTCTAGAGATCAGGATCGGTGTCATTTTAACTTATCGAGTTTTATCTTATCATGATCTCCACTTCAACAGCTCATATCTGTAGTAGATAATAACAATAAACATAACCTCAGCTGAAATAGTATTATCAAAAGGAACAGCTGTGATGCGAAATCAGCTGTTTTAAATGAACAATACCATCGCTCTCCGCATTTCCATAGCGTAATATTACATATTAATGCATATTAGAACTATGTTTTTTATAGTTCGTCATATATGAAGTAAATATTTGTTGTGTTTTGTAAACAATACCTAATAACGCGAAAATGTACTGTCGTTAAAAAAACATAACTATTGTCTCTATCGCATTTTATGTCGTTGAAAGTTCAACGCCAAAAATCAGTTTTCATGAAAACATTTATGTTTATGTAAATGTGCTATTGAGCCACGCTAAATGAAACAAGTTTATTACAAAGGTTATTGTGTAGTCTATGAACGGTGCGGTGCCTACAGATCTATAATGTATGGTTTCAGCACATGCTAGATTTAGGTAGCTACCTACTCAAATCAAGCCCCTCCCACACGTACACCAAAAGTCAAAGTAAAACAATTATTCCAAGCGCCGAGTCGTATATCCTTTCTCAGGCATTCCAGGCAAGGGTCATTTTGTAATTAATTTCAGCTTTTCACAGCCAGTTAAATAATCGCGGCACGCACCTGTCTCGCTGAGCAAATTTTTAAATTAATGATGCAATGATTTTGCAAAAACCATCTTTTCAAATTTTCTTCACAATTAGAAATTGTTTACGCATAAGAACTAACATGTTATAAAACATTTTTTAAAATATCTTCCAACGTAATTTGCGTTTTTATCTCTATAATCCTAGATTCATTCACCAATTTCTTATCATCAAATTTCCAATAGATAAGGGCCATCATGGTAAGACCCAGTTCCGATCCTGACCTCCATTGGGGCATTTTTTTTTTACGTTAGCCGCCTCGGTGGCCTAGTGGATAGCGTACTAGGCTTTCACCCCTAGGACCCGGGTTCGATTCCCGGCGAGGGTTTGGCATTTTCATACGCTATAAATCATCCCATCGTCTGCATTAGCCTAAGTGTGCACAATAGTCGGACGTTAACACCAAAAAAAAAAAAATTATATACGTTAGCGAGCTCACGTTCGCAATTTGATTCAAAAGGCACAAAAATCGATTTTTATAATAGCTTGGGAAGTTTATTAACCAGTAAAATTCGTTCAACAGTTTCAAAAGGGCAAACATTTCAAATCTTTAAAAATTTGTAAATTTTTCTCTGAAATATTTTTTTTAAACATTTTCACCATCCTAACCAGAGTTTAAAACGGCATAAAACACTTTTTTTTAATTTTCAAAATCCGTTGAATTACGGAATTTTTATTTGACGGCGGTCAGGGTTCATTTTCGTTATTTTATTGTAATTTCAAAATTTGAAATACTAATACACGCAGTTTTGAATGTTGTTAACAATGATAAAATCATAAAAGTAGGGCAAGATATTATTATTTATTTTATTTTTTTAAATTCGCTGATATCACGTCAACAAGACAGCTGCATGCCGTGATTGAGGCTATATTTACTGAACGAACTGCTAGTTAGTATTATTATAGCTGTGTGTGATTAGGTCTCTACATTCAGTATTAACATGGACCGATTTTTTTTTCAATTTTTCAAACGTTTTAATGTTTTGTTTATTGTTTATAAATCAGTGTTTACTTAATTAATAAAGCAGATTTCTCTCTGCCGCCATTTGCCGTTTTCTGAGTCTAAAATAAATAATTCCAGTCTGCAATCGTTTCAATTACAATCGGAGAATAATTGATTACATTTAATTTTATCAATTCATAATCCTGTCAATCCTTATAGACAAGCCTATAACTAGTAACGTAATTAATTATCAAACATGTTATCTAAAACAAAATCTATCACAGTAATTTATAAGGTCTAATTGCATACACATTTCAATAATAACGATTACAAAAAGTCATGTTTTATTTAAACTGACCAAGCGAAGCGAATCTGTTTTAACTCGACTGATCGACATTTGGCTTGTGTGTTTGTTACATAATTTTGGCCAAACGCATTGACCGATTGTCATGAAATTTGGTACGGAGGTACCTTGTGTAAAGCCGAACGATGTACTTTAAGATTTTTTTCTCATTCGCTTCCGTTTCAAGATGGTAGCCTCTAATTTACAATAACGATTTTTGTTTCGTCCAAATTTCATTAAACGGTTGTTTTGAAACTTAGTACAAAGTTATCTTCTATAAAGCCCGTACTATGCACGAGTAATATTTTTCCTACTCACTTCCGTTTCAACATGGCGGACTCTGATTTTTAATAGGCCTACGGAATGTACGTAATTTTGGCCAAATGCATTAACCGAATGTTTTGAAATTTGGTATGAAAATATATATGTAAAGCCCAAATGACGTATGCATAGAAATTGTACCTAGTTACTTCGGTTTCAAAATAGCGGCCTCTGATTTAAAGATGACGAGTGTACGTAAATTTAATCAAACGCATTGACCGATTGTTTTGAAATTTGGTACGAAGATATCTTGCATAGTTCCCAAAATACGAATGTGTATTCCAATTTACTTCCGTTTCAAGATGTGCGAGCTCTAATTTAACGTTGAGGTTGTAGTTGCTGGTTATTTCCCGTAAAACTGGCTGAAAAGCAAGACCTAATAAAATGTTTACCACTTAATGAAGAAAGAGAATAAAATGTCCAATAAAGTTGGTCCAGTAACATTTTTTCGAAAATATAACGTTTACCAGTAAATGGCGGAAACATTACGAGCGCTGTCATGGAGAGTTCTATTAATTAAGAATATACTGCAAGATCTACTCTTCTTTGAACTACTAGTTATGTAGTTTATTGTAAATAATAGCAATGTATCTGCAAAACCTGAGCTATAACCTGAGTTGAAAATTGTACTATTCGAAGAACAGCTGTAGTGCGAACAGATGTTTAAAAGAACATTACCCCTTCATAACGTTAAAATTTCTCCGTTGTACAGGCTATTACACCACCTTATGTGTTTCTACTTACATACACTTATTCTAAATACATTTTAATTAATTTCTTATGTTTCCGTCTAGTAGTTTATTTACTCACCTCGTAAAGGCTACCGCGGTTTCGAAACCATACCCTTTCATCTTCAGGCCGTAATACAAAATGTCAAATCCCTCTGTCAAGGTCGTCACAAAGTTAAACAAAATATTGAAAACACACGTCACAAACACTAAACATAATTACACGATTAAATCGCTTGCATTTTAATCGTGTAATTATGTTCAGTGTTTGTGACTTGTGTTTTCAATGTTTTGTTTGATTGTGTGACTACCTCGACAGAGGGATTTAACATTTTGTATTACGACCTGAAGATGGAAACAATAAGGTTTCGAAACCGCGGTAGCCTTTACGAGGTGAGTAAACAGACTAGACGGGAAAATAGGACATAATCCTTATTATTTAAATATGTGATCCGGTGGCTATGTTGCAATAATGAAATTAATTTCAACAAAATATTGCCAGGGAATTCTAAAGCTAGCAGAATTTGCTGGTTAACATTGTACCAGAGTCTGCAACTACAGTCATTAAAGTGTACTATAAATACTACAATTGCTAATCATACGACATTCACGAAGTACTGATCCACCTCTAGGAGACACTTCGACGAGCAGACGTTCAAGTCAATGACACCACGTAGGCTGAACCCAATAAATATTCCCGTTTATTGAAGCCGGAGCTGTAATTGAACTGTTGTGATTATGTAACCGGTTTCTGAGATTTATAGCCTGTAGGACGTTTCGATTCGAGGAAGGACCGCTCCTAATTAGTTCCAATTTTACGTTTTTTTTCAATTCCTTTCATCTTTGGTCATACATTAAAAGACCCAATTTTGAGTTCAAAATACGCCGTGTCATTCAAGAAATATTTCTCTCCTCCACTTTAAACCAACCTGCGCATTCAGCAAATTTTATGTTTAACTTCTTCAGTTTCAAGTTATTTTAAAATCTAATAAGCCAACAAACAAAATCAAATCGATAATGCTTACCAGATTTGAAAATTATAAAGCGAGCTACATTAATATCGGGATAAATATACAGGCTTCCTGAAAGTAATTTTGTATTTTCGCAACAAATATCTGATCAGAAAAATGGTCTGTATATAAGATACAAGCTACTCTTAAAAATCAAACGCTAAAATTTGCTAAAAATGAGTAAAAAGTGAGTTTTACGTCATAATATAGTACCGTAAAAATGGCTTATAATCGTAAATTACTGTAATAAATTTAACCTTCAGGGTGTAAATATCTCTTAATTCAATAACACAACAAACAAAGCAGAAAAATATTAAAATCATTACTTTAGTCCAAAAAAAATCAAAAATACCTTTTTCACACACTCTTGAATATACTACACACACGCGCGCGAACCCACGCACGCATGTACGCTCGCTCGCGCGCACACACACACACACACACACACACACTCACACAGGTGAACAAAATCTTTTACATTTCAATGACTCCCTGTGGATCTAAAAATGGATCTACTCAAAAACTTATTTCAAATTTTTAAAATTATAAACTGTTTTTTTTTCAGAAAGTAGAAACACTAACTATGGGTATACTATTAGAAGACAACACCTTATACACCCTCTGCTTTGCAGATGACTAAATAGAACTAAATAGGATTTGCGCAGCACTATGAGGATCTATAATATATTAGTAGAAAATTAATACAAGAATATGATAATTGGGGATTTGAGGTAAACCTAAACAAAAAGGAGTACATGTGCATTCGAGGGTAGAGCAGGACTCTTCTATTGGAACATAACACAAAAATCAAAGGGTGTACAACTTACACGTATTTAGGAATGAGAATTACGAGATATGAATTCTTGGGACACAACGATAAAAGAACGAAACACCTTGAGAAGAACAACAATACGGATACTGAACAGCGTCATGAGGAATCAACGATACTGAAAATAAATAAACATAGAATATACAATACAATTATAAAAATATAATCTCATATGGAAGCAAAGTATGGCCATTGAAAAAAAAACAGAAAAATATCTTGAAGCTACAGAAATAGATTACTGGGGAAGGGCGCAGGTCGGTAGAAACGGAAAAAGATACAAAATTTGAGAATCCGTAAAATCATGGATGTGGATGATATCATCATTGTAGACGATATTAAGATACAACAACTACGATGGTTTGGTCATGTCCAAAGGATGGACGATAATCGACTTCCCAAACAGGTTCTAAAATGGAAACCACCGAGCAAAAAAATGGTCGCAAAAAGGAGGAAGATCGAGACGTCGCTGGAGAGAGAAAATTGATAAAGAAGGGACAGAGAGGGGATTGGACCAAGATCTATGGAACGATATAGAAAAATAGAAGCTAGGAATTAAGACAATAAAGAAAGACGTTTTGAATCGAGAAGGTGGAGGAGAAGGAAGAGGAAGAGGAGGAGGAGGAGGAAGATAAGGAAGAAGAAAAGGAAGAGAAAGAGAAAGAGGAGAAGGAGGAGTATGAGTAGGAGGAGGAAAAAGAGGAAGACGAGGAGGAAGAGGGCGAGAAAGATGAAGACGAGGAGGAGGAGGAATAGAAAGAGGAAGATGAGGAGGAGGAGGAGAAAGAGAAGGAAAAGAAAGAGAAAGAGGAAGACCATGAGGAGAGGGAGGAAGTGGAAGAAAAAGGGGAAGATGAGGAGGGGGAAGAGGTCGAGAAAGAGGAGGAGGAGGAGGAGGAGGAGAAATAAGAGACAGAGGAAGAAGAGGAGGAGGATGAAGAGGAAGAGAAAGAGGAAGACGACGAGGAGAAGAAATCCTATGTGTTATTACTTTACAACTACTTTCAAACTAGTGCACACTGGGATCGGTGAAAAAAGTAACAAATTAACGCTGTTGGACAACCGACGCAGTAGTCCGAGCGAACGAAGCTCAGAACCCTAGTAAAATTATGATATACATTTTATCAAGTAATGAATTAAGAAAATTATTTAAATCTAAGATAAAAATGTCGACACAAACACTGCGTGAGTCACACCGTTAACAATGGAAGTATGAATCAACCGGTTACCATGGCAACCAAGGAACCCAGCAACGACCTTGGCGATCAGCTGACCCGATTCGACCTGTTGTTCGTATGCTAATTAGGATCGTAACAATCTCAGCGGCAATTAACATTTCTTTCTCACAGTAAGACAGACGTATTGTGATCGGTTGGAACTACTTAGAAGAGGTTGATCGGTATGTTCTGCATCGAGTCCATTCACCATCTTGTAACATTGAAATAATGTCATAAAAATGAAATTGAAACCAAATAACAAGGATCTGGTATGATTCACTGAGTTGTTAAGTTTTGTTCAAGTTTTTACTTGCCCAATGAAGCCTATGTTTAGCGCTCTACCACAGATAAGGAAGATATTTTTGGTTATTTCAAAGGTTTTATTGGGCACAAGTGAAATCTGTTTTTGAACGCTTGCTTACTCTCTTTTTTCTTCCTTGCACTAACTACACAAAATCGATTTTGTGATTTTGCTGGATATCTACGTATATCAGGTAGACTCAGTCCAAAAAAGTGTGTGTGTGTGTGTGTGTGTGTGTGTGTGTGTGTGTGTGTGTGTGTGTGTGTGTGTGTGTGTGTGTGTGTGTGTGTGTGTGTGTGTGTGTGTGTGTGTGTGTGTGTGTGTGTGTGTGTGTGTGTGTGTGTGTGTGTGTGTGTGTGTGTGTGTGTGTGTGTGTGTGTGTGTGTGTGTGTGTGTGTGTGTGTGTGTGGAGTTAACTATATTAACTCCAATATCAGTAATTTCTCTCCAAAAAAAACACTTTACAATACAAAAAACACATTTTCGTGAGGATTATATTTTACCTATTAAAAACTAAAAAGGGCTCCACCATTTGGTGCAGTAGTTACCGTATCTAACACGCAGAGGACATTTCCATGGGAGCAAAAATATTTTTATTATTGACAGAGTCAAGCTCGAGGTTTCTGTTTCAACTTGACAGTTCGGCATTTGCTTTGTCTGTTGTTAACGCAGTTTTGGCCAAACAGATTTACAATTGTTTTGAAATTTGGTACGACGTTATCTTGTATAAAACCCGAATGACGTACGTATAAGACTTCCCCGTTTAATTTTGTTTCAAGATGGCGGCCTCTAATTTACAATAACAAGTACGCAGTTTTGGCCAAACGCATTAACCGATTGTTTCGAAATCTGATACGAAGGTACCTTGTATAAAGTCTAAATGACGTGTGTTTTAAGATTTTTTTAAATTTAGGCCTTGACGCAGTTTTGGTCAAACGCATTGGTCGACTGTTTTGAAATTTGGTACAAAGGCACATTCTATACATTCCGAAAGATGTATGCGTGGACTTCTTCCATTCACTTCCTTTTCAAGATGGCGGGCTCTGATTCAACGTTAAGAGTGTATTTTTTTTTTAAGGCGAAAAACACTTTAAGACTATTATTACCTCCCTAAATGTAAGTGTAAAGTGTTGTTAAAGTCGTGAGTGTATTGTTGTAAGTGTAAATGTGTGTTAGACCCGGGTACCGCGAGGGACGTCTAAATCCTCTCAATAAGTGCAGCTAGTCTACACCCCCCTGCAGGGCGTTAAGAGTGTAGCTGCTAGTTGTTTCCCGTAATACTGGCTGAACCTTTCATAACTGTGATCGCTTCACAGAAAAATACCATAAAATTTCCAATAAAATTGTTGCAGTAATATTTTTCGTAAATATTACGTTTAGCGGTTAAATTAGCGGGAAAAGTTACGAGCGCTGTCGCGGAGCGCTCTGTGTAATAATTAAAAATATATTAAGAAGGTCTACTGTTCTTTGAAATAGTCTACTAGTAACATACGCGATCACAGATCACAGTTAAGTCATGCGGCCAAGTAGGTTAGTGGGTATAATCTAACAGCCTGTCAGATTAGGTGAAGAAAACTTGATTTTTAAACGTAAACTTTCATAATGGAAAGTTTGAAATTTTTAATCATAGAGACATAAAAGTTCCAATATCTTGTTACACAAATAACAACAAAAAGGCTATGAGAGAGATTCTTTTCAAAACCACATATGTTAAATATTCCACTTGAGGTAGCCCTTTTTGGTTCGTAGAGCTTAAGTAACACTTTCGAACCATAACCAATGGTCACATTTTGGCACTTTTAATGTGCCCTGAAAGGCAACACCACGTTGCCTTTCACAATAATATACAAAAGATTATATTTCTCCCAAAATAAATGTCACTGTTTACAAACAGCACGTCAGATTTTATTGAAACTTGCAGTTTGTTTCTCGACTAGACGGTCAGTGACATCGTATAAGATGTTGACATGTTCTGTAAAAATCCCCGGCAGCGCCAGACACCCCCATTTCCGCCAGACGGGAAGAATAAAGTCATTTTTTACTGGCTATTCGTATTGTCTGACATCGCCGAAGTTTTACGACATAAACCGAACTGAATTTATTGTTCCATTAATATCTCAAGATTGAATTCGATAGCCCATTACAAAACTTATTGTACATAAATACATTATTACAGTCTGTATTACCAAGGACAAACAAAACGGTCAGTTTTTAGGTGACATATACCGCCAGCGTTTATACTGTATATCAGATAAGTAAGGTAGGGCCTAATTACAATTTTCTTTAATGTCTTAACAATAACTGCCAAAAACCATAAAAAAAATATCATACGTCCTTATAAAACTGGAAACCAGTAAAAGAGCTTTATATTTTTAATGCAAGTGAAATATTATGAGCAGATGCAATTACAAGATTAAAACCTGTTTTAATAAAAAAACATTTGAAAACGTGTACACTTAACATAATGTATTCCTTTAAACAATTACCGCGTTGACTGACACATTTGTGATCGCGCTAAAACATAAACCTAACATAACCTAATAATCCTCTGTGTAGTGTTCCTTTAGACCCGTATGAGATGCTACCCTTACGGTTGTTTGAACTTGACCATCTGACGGCAATAAAAATTTTCAGTTGCTCTTTTTACACGGAAGCGTTGTTTTACTTTGTCTTTTAAACAAAAATAAACTAAGCAAAATTACACAAACTTTATAACATTCAATTAAATTATTTTGAAATGTAGGTTTTAACTATGTCTAAATCAATTATAGCCGCCTCGGTGGCCTAGTTGATAGCGTACTAGGCTTTCACCCCGAGGAACCCGAGGGCCCGGGTTCGATTCCCGGCCAGGGCTTGGCATTTTCATACGCTATAAATCATCCCATCGTCTGCATTAGCCCAAGTGTGCACAATAGTCGGACGTTAAACACTAAAAAAAAAAATACATAAAAAATAAATTATAACGAATTAGCAAAAATGCTGACGCTTACACAGATATAATCCGCAGGATAGTTTCCTTACCATTACTTACTTAACCATGTTAATTACTTGTCAAGTGTTAATTACTTATCCCTGTTGGTACAAGATACATATTCACCCGTGAAATTTAACAAACTTGTGAAAATAATAGTTACATGTGTTTTACAAACGTAAGGTTACAAGACTTGCAGTAACCAGTGAATTTTAACTAATCAAGTCTTACAGTGTCACATTTGTGATTTAAAATTTTCACAAGTTACAAGTTTATACTGGTAGAAAAACAACAAAATTTAACCCACTGACAGAGTATGGTAACTTTCCTGTGTCTTTTTTACTTTGGTTATTTAATTTGAAGATGTTAATTGTTAACAAAAACATTTAACCTACAACCATAATTAACAAACATTTTGTGCTATCCGATTATTTTATTTTTGAAAGTTGTTATAAAAACTTTCATTTTTACATGATCCTCTCCGAAATCAAAAATTAAATTTTCATTAATGTTCAATAATATAAACAATTCTGAAATATCTGTTGTATTTCGTCTTTATTTCGTTACGCAAAACTTTCAATTTGCTCAACTTTGTCATCTGTTAACAAGGTATTACGTAAAAATTACATATTTTACTACAAAACGCACTTCAAAATCATTAGACCTAATTTTCCTCCTTCAAGCGACATTTGTATATAATTAAATGAATAGTTAATTATTACACAATATCATAACCTCGAAAGCACAAAAACGAAAACAATTGTTGTCGTTGCCTAAACAACATAGAAACTGAGTTATACAACCTAGTTCCGCTTACTAATACCAAAACAACCACGCTAAAAATCCCCGTTCTTCTCTCCCGTCTTGAAAAGAGCCTTAGCCTGCAAAACCTACTTCAAAAAATGCTGTTATTTATGCTGACTTGAGAAATAAACGTCCAAATGAGATCAAATATTGACCAATGAGGTCATTATTGACCTCTTTATAAAATTTAGACCAATTTTTTTGTCGACAATTTCTGAATCGGATTTTTCAAAGAGCTTAAAGAACGCCTTCGGTTAACTACTACATTTGTGTAAAATTTTATCAAAATCGTTAGAGCTAGTTTTTAATCAACCCGATTTCTGTTCATTTTATGGATTTTTACAGAAAAGAGATTAAATAACCAAAATTTAAACAACAAATTACTCCAGTTGTCACAAGATATGGCAAATGTTTACGAAGTTGTGCACACGTGCACGTATATACACACATAAACTGATAGACACACTAGTAAAACACACTTGTTTTATTCCTAAGTATCATTGAATATAAACATATCGAATAGTAACCTTTAAAATGATGTGTGAGTGACATCTTGCGGCAGAGTGTTCAACTACAGTTAAATAAAAATAGTACTGTCTATTTTCTCAAATATCTCGCTTGTCCTTGCAGCGTTCGTAGCAGATGGTCCAACTACTTGGACTTCAGTTGCTAATATCGAGCACGCTTTTTATAATAGTGGTTGTACGTTTATATTCAATGACAACACGATCTATTCTGTTTACCATACTCTGTATATAGATCTCAATTGTGACAAAATGTTTTCACCCAGTAAACTCTCCTAACGTTGCAGCTTTCCACTTTATAAATTACTTATCCTTCCCGAGACTTTTCCAGACACCCTGTATACACTAAACTGTGTACGTTCACGCTAAAACTTTTCATTTTCAACTGACGGATATTGTTTGGCGCTAGATATAGGCGTACAACTTTACCGCTAACATATTTTCCCGTTAACAAAGCGAAAGAAATCTGTTTTTGTCTGCTTGAAGTTGGCATTACTCGTGCTGTGTTGAACATGAGGCGAGGTGAGGGGAGGCTGCCACCGAATCCAACACCATTATTCACCCCTTACCGCGTTACTATGTAAATAAAACATGATCTACCCTCAACCCCTTACACACAAGGTGGGAATTG
The DNA here is from genome assembly GCA_022606455.1 of Callitettix versicolor. Classification (NCBI taxonomy): domain Eukaryota; kingdom Metazoa; phylum Arthropoda; class Insecta; order Hemiptera; family Cercopidae; genus Callitettix; species Callitettix versicolor. Next base: position 61,072,501 of record CM040190.1, on the reverse strand, counting down.
TATTATGTTTCTAACTTAAGGGCAACTGAATTTATTGTATTCTTGTACAATTTTTACATTCTCATTATACGACGAGCTAAATAGAAAGGACGGCAATCGTGAAAAAATCGGGCTTGATGTTTTGATTGAAATATTCCTTTTCAGTTCTTCTGAGTTCAAAAGAGTTGCTTTACCTTGGATGTCTGTCCGTCTGTGTGACTTTTCGACAAAACTCGTCTTAACAAATTTTACAAACTAAAATACAGCTGAGTAAGAAAATCCAAATCAAAATACCTGCTGCTGTAACCTGTGCATAATATTTTAGCCAAGTTTAGATCACACTAGAACATTCATAATTTAAGTAAGTATAAAATAGGGCCTATATCCTGAAAAATAGACTTAGGTGAAGTTGGATTTGGTTAGGTTAAACTGGCATAACCTTTAATAGAGGATTATAATATTTGGGGACTTCATATCCTACACAAAACGGAGTACATGTGCATTGAAGGACAGAGGAAACGTCTTCTATTGGAACACAACACACAAATCAAGAGGTGAACAACTTACAAGTATTTGGGAATGACAGTTACTAGCGATGGACTCTTGGACACAACGATAAAAGAATGAAACAGCTCAGGAAGAAGAGCAATAAGGATACTGAACAGAATCATATAAAATCAACATATCAAAACTCGTATAATACGACATTATAAATACCATACATTATAAAAACCATAATGGAAGCAAAGTGTAGCCACTGAAACAAAAAACTGAAAATTGCCCTGAAGTTACAGGAATTGACTACTGGCGAAGAGTCGCATGTCGGTCCAAACGGGGAATTCGTGAAATCATGAATGTGAAGCGCATAATTTTAGACGACATTTAGACACAACAACTTCGATGGTTTGGTCTTGTCCAAAGGATGGATGAAAATCGATTTCCCAAACAGATTCTAAAATGGAAACCACATAGTCGCAGAAAAAGAGGAAGACCGATATTTAGAGAGAAGTGGGTCAAGATCTACGGAACGACAGAAAAAAATGGAAGCTAGAAATCGGAAACGTCGGAGAACGTTTTAAGCCGAAAATGAGAGAGATTAAACCGAAAACAAAAACAAGTAACGAGGAAATCTAGAAGACTGGTATCCTGTATCTCGAACAATGATTAACGTATTTAGTCTATTGCTACATTTAATCATTAATTAAATAAATGTCAGTTTCATACACAGTCAATACCGTACATTAAAAGTCTGCGTTAAAATAAGGCTCGTTATTGGCAATATAATCATTACTATGATTAACCTTTCACAGTTAATGAGGAAAACAAAGGTCTTTGATATAGTAATAATTGCAATATTACTTTCAAGAAAGTTTTTTGGTACACACATACAATTACATGTTACCGACTCGTATGCCTGCATTGTGCTGCACTCTCACGGGGACACTTCTTACTGCTCCTGGAATTTTGTTTATAGAACTTTTATACGTTGTATTTTATAATAAAATGTTAAAATGGAAAATTATAGGGCGTGAGAATACCTTCGTGTTCTGACTAACCTGTTGGTATCCCTATATGTGTTGTTTCAATAACGCATGTCTTTATTTTTGGTACAAAATCGATCGGAATTCTTAAAGTAATTATATATCAAAGACGACATTTTTTGTACATTTATATGAGGTTTATGGGTCGAAGCATTATTGCCAGTTACTTTAAGACTTACAAATAGTAAAATGTGACATTTATCCATTAAACGAGAACGGTCACGGTCACAATTTGATAAAAATTAAAATGATTAGGCCTACTACACCTAGAATAGTGCTGAAACACAATAGCTTATGCCGGTTTGTTATGGTACAGCATTTCCGTTACTTCGGTGCAGTAATGGTTCAACACAAACTAACCTAGTTTGTTTTTGCTTCATATTTTGTTTTTCAAATATTTCAATTGTAAAAAAATATTTCTCTTCATATCTGGAATCCGAGAGAATTAATGGATTTCGCAATCCTAAAAACGGAGATAACAAATTATATTTGCGTGTTTTTTTAAAATATTCAAACTGAAAAACATAGTGCTAAATATTCATTATCCACCTGTACGAATAACAAAGTTTCTCCGTCAAATTCATTTTCTTATCGTCAATTAACAAATTATTCTGATATAAAAACTGATTACTACGGTGAAATCATATTTTCAGAAAATATTTACGATAAAAGTGAGTTTTAGAGAAACGTTAAACTTAAAACACTGACATAACTCTTCCTGAATACTCGTAACAATGTTAAATGCCAAAGTTCCAACCAGGTAATAGCTTCCACCCCTTTGCCTCATGACTGGACTTAAAGGGTGAATTGAATTATTAAGTCCATTCCAGGGCGCGGTTACTTAGGGTTCTCATTCCTGGAATTGTTGTAAGTTGATACGTACGTCATGATACTACTCCAGCACTTTTATGGTGGTTCTAATGTTAATTTAAACGATATGAGTACCTAACACAAATTAGTTTCCTTTACTAAAATGGTTTTTCGTTAGTCAAATGTTAGGCCGAATGGTCACCAAATACGGATCGGACTACGCATTCAAAACTTAACGTATTGTTTTTAATGTAAGTGCGGAAACTGAAAGCGTAAAGGAGCTGAGCGGAGTCAAGCAGCGTCATCGGGCCCCGCTCCGAGCAGCTTTGTCTCTGACCTGTTCGGTTTTCAAGCTAACTACGACTCCCCCACCACATTGACCACGCCTCTAAACTTACTATTTCTGTAACTACGTTACGGTTTTTAAACATAACAGTTGCTAGAATCCGTTAAATTAGGCCTAAATATTTAGATTTAAAAGATATAAACGTGTTCTTTATACTGGCTGAACTCAGGTTCTAGTTGCCCTTCAACTTCATTCCGCTACACTCATCCCAGCTCAGCGCAGCTCCGCTCCGCATTTGGCAGCCGCCTGGCCTTAACGGATTTTATTTAGATATTTTATTATAAATAAATAAATATATATATGTATTATAATAAATTAATATTATATTTAGATATTTCAATATCCATACATACTGAAACACTATCAGACACAATAAGAAAAAGGAGAATTGATTTTTATGGGCACATCCTCCGAATGGACAAAAATAGACTAACCAAAAAAATATTTGACTACTTTCGCAATAGAAGAGCCAAACCACTTTGGTTTAGAGAAACGGAGAAAGACATAACAGAACTACAAATCACTGACACTATGCTCATGGACAGAACAGCAAAAACAATAACCAAGGACAAGAAGCAACGGTTCCAAGGCAAAGTTAAATCCAAGCGAACGATCCAAATCTCTGACGAAGAAAGAAAAGCAAGATCACAACGAATGAAGCAATACTGGGCTACGAGGAAGGCACAGAACATTAAAAAGTGATTGATTTAGTGTACCCCAAAGTTGGGTGAAACAAATAGAGATAATATTATTTATATATTTAGATATTTCAATATCCATACATGTTTTTAATTATTTATTTTTGACAGTTTCAAATTTGTAACTTAAACAAATATTTAAAGCTCAGATTGTAGTACGACTTTAATGTTCGCACGTGCTTAGTTACTGACTCACATCTTAATGAAACAATGGAACATAAGAACGAAGTAAGTGAATCCTGACAATGAGTCATGAAACATTTCATTTATGTTATGTTGCCTGTTATGCAATAATATGACAAATAATGTTAAAATTTTAAATATACATTCTCTGATACGTAATCTAGGATCTAATTTGTAAGTGGGTAGGATCTGTTCATTAAGTTTACAATAAACAATAGTGTTCTACTCATGAGAAATATATTTTTTTATTTATGGCAATATTATAAGAAATTAGTAAAATAGTTGTCATAACTTTCAATCAATAATCGCTCTCGACGTTTTGACACATTTTTTTGGCGAATTCGGATTGTTATGTTATTAAAATTGAATGCTACATACGTTTGACATCGAGTAGTTATATTGTTCCTAAATATAATACTCATATTTACCCTAAATGTTCGTTTATCACCCTCAAGAGCTGACACATTGTGAGTAAGGGTTTGGAAATTTCAAGGTATCCTACATGGATCTAAACTTTCTCTATCTGCTCTTGGGTTAGATCCCTTCCTCCCAAGCTATGGTGAAGCAGTGTCCGCTGAAGACTGCGTAGCTAAGGGGTATCTTAGTTCAAATATTCGGACTGAGGAATATGCGGATAATCTTAGAGGGCACTCCCATAGTACGCAACTTCTAAAAAATTTTTCTTTAGGTAGACAGCAGGGATCTTGGGTACAGAAAAGTTTAGGAAAACCATTCACAGTTGTCTGTGGGTACATATGAACAGGATAAGAATGTACCATAGAAAAACTGTGTAGAGTTTATGAAGGAAGGAGAAGAAAACTGCAGGCCACTTGATTTTGAGGATGCCAGCAGGAGGAGAAGGGTGTTAAACTTCCAGGACCATCATCAGAATGACTGGAAGCTTTGATGCACAGACCTGGCAGCTGCAAATTTGGCAGGGATATTCTGACATTATTTAGGATTAAATAGTACGCTTACCTTCATTAATCCGCTATTATGTTCTTATTTGGACGGAAAATTATATTTTTTTAATATATTACCAAGTATATAAAAAGTGTTGTGAATTAAAAAAAAAAATTGTGAAATTTCTATTGATATATGAGTTTTCATGTCAACTGAAACAAAAATATGATTTTTAGTTAGACGCTTAACCGTCTGTGTGCGTTTCTTAGACAAAATGAATTAATCAAATACAATAAAATTTGCACGAGCAGTTTCCCAATATCTTGAAAGAATTTAGTAATGTTTAAAACATTTCTAATTAATTATTTACAAGATCTAATCTGGTCAAAACTCTTTTTAAATTTCGCAAAATCATACATCAACCTAATCGTTAATTATTCAAAGTAATCATGCAGAATGTAAGGTAGCTAGTACCCAAAAAACACCGATGTGAGCTTTCGAGAAAAAAAATCGGAAAACACTACTAAAATTCCTAGCTTCGTTTTCTCTGTCGTTTTATCCAATCCCCTTTCTATCACTTCCTTATCAATTGTTTCTCTCCAACTAAGTATTGGTCTTCCTCTTTTTTGCGACCAGGTGGTTCCCATTTTAGAATCTGTTTGGGAAGTCGATTTCGTCCATCCTTTTGACATGGCCAAACCGTCGAAGTTGTTTTGCCCTAACTTAAAGAAAACCTACAAAATTTCTCAAAATCACTTCTTCAGAATTTGGTGAAACATAGGAAATATTTTCTTCTGTGAAAGACCTTGACCACTGTCGTAGTTTCTTTTCGATTTACTCTCACATTTCTTTTATTTCATATTTTCTACATTTAACTGAATTTGATGAAATCATTTTGTGAAAAATTCTGTCGACTTTTTTAATAATCGAAAAAATATTTTTGGAAAAATAGCAATATTTTTATTATAAAAAGTTTGTGCAATATTTACGCAATGTTTATTTTAAAGGACATTCTGACAAACAAAGCCTCTTGTACGAGCAAAAAAAAAAAAAAAACAGATCATTATAATACCTGCCACAGATGTATCACAAACAAATAACCTATAAATTTTCCGCAATTCGTGTGACAATGTTGGACGTATAAGTTACTTTTTTCACTAAATTGTTAACACTATAAATAAATCGTACGATATGTGTGCGACTTACAAAATTATTGATTAATTTTATTTTACAATACAACAAATTTCGAGTGCAAAGTTCAGTTTGTGCCTCAGATAGCTTTCACTTACAGAATCACTTAACGTTGTTAAACTCTTTATTTAATATTATAAATAAATTCGGGTGATGTGCAGGTGAAAACAATGAAGTGGTTTATGGATGATTTAACAAAATGAAATGATGAATTTAACTTCAGGTGATTGTACGTCCGGTTGGTCTTAAAGCAGTATACATTTCCAGTGAATAAAGCAAGGTTTATACGTTTTTAATGATTAAAGCCACATTTGATGATTTGAATTAAAGCCATTGTTAGAATTTTAAATTTGGTATTAAAAAATATCACTCACTCAGTTTTTGCAGCTTACAATTATGTTACCAGATGTTTTGTGTGAATATTTTTTTACAGTGAGTTAAGTTTAATCGTGACTAAAACGAAGTACAGTCCCAAGTTATTTAATTTGTTTCAACAAAGCCCCGCAGGGGTGCAGACTAGCTGCACCTATTGAGACGATATAGACGTCCCTTGCGGTACTCGAGTCTAACAAACACTTACACTTATAACACTACACTTACGACTTTAACACTTTACACTCACACTTACATTTAGGGAGGTGATAATAGCCTTAATGTGCTTTTCACCTTAAAATATAAAAAAATGTTTCAACAAAGTAAACGCTTAATTATTGCCTTATTCATATTGTTAAACTTCTCTCTTCGAATTTTAATACAAGAAAATAAAAATTCACAATAGCTTTCTCATTACTGAGTTTTTCCTTGCATTTTTTTCTTATTCCTGTACAAACTACGCTCGTATTTGGTTTTTCTTTAATTTTCTTACAGATTAATAATTTATTGATATAATACTTATTTACGTTTTATATGAAAGTATCTTAAGCCCAAATAATGGTTACAATAATATTATGAGGACTGTGAATTAAAATCGGCTACGGTTATTTTCTATATTTTTGGTGAGTTCGAAGTTTGGTGATTTATGATACGTTATCATGAGGTGATTAGATATATTTATATATAACTGAAATATCGGAATCTTTGCAGCATTAAGGTTATGTTTATTTTTATTGTTTTCCACATAAATGCACAAATTTAGAGCTGCGTTTTGTCAGAAAGCCAAAAGAGCGAGCACAGCGAGAAATTTCCGTTTTTTCTAGTAATAAAATATAAATGGTTAACTAAGATTCCATCTTGGTCTACTAATGAGCCCAAGACAGTTACTTGGGATTTATGTGGGGATAGACCTACAGACGCGCCGGCAACGGTGTACAAGTCCTCGGGGCATCTCAGGCTCTTGGACGGCCTAGATATTCATTGATTTGGATCGTGTTGGTCGATGAAGAAGAATACTTACTGCAGGTAAGTTAAACAGAAGAAGGCGCAGTTACTAAGGCGGAGGTCACATGGGTCAAAACCCTGCCCACACACAAAACATATTTACATAATTTTACTATTAAGAAAGACATTGCCTGATAAATATTGCAGGTTATTCAATTCATAACTTAAAAACAGAACGTTTAGAGTAATTTACAATGATAAAAAACCTTCATTTTATCCAATTCAGGTAGAGGTTCCGCAAGAAAGTGTTATTGGGCCAATTTTATATTCTATTTACTGCTGATATTCCAATTAATATTAAAACTACTGTAGCTACATTTACCAACCATTATGTTTGTGCGTGTGCGTAATATTTTATCAGAATCAACACAGAACCTCCAAGACTACCTTCATCAAATACCAGAATGGATGCAGAAAAGAGCAATCAGTCAAATGAAATCAACTCATCTAATATTTGCATTGAGACATTTTATCCTGGCCAAACGGATTCTATATTTGATCAAAATATACCGCAACTAAATTCTGTAATTGGGAATGCACTTGGATAAACGTTTAATTTGGAAAATCCATGCTAATAAAAAAAACAGAACAAATAAAACTAGAATTCCGTCAGTTGTATTGGCTGATTGAGTGAAAATCGCAATTAAATCTTTACAGGCTATTGCACCATTCCGTCATAAAACCTATTTGGACTTACGGTTGTCAAATTTGAGGATGTACGAGAAAATCTAACAGTTTCATGATTCAGCGTGCACAGAGTACGTTCATTTGAACAATTACAAATGCCAAGTGTTACAAACGTAACGATGACTTACACGTTAGCTTAAATTTAGATTTTGTGGAAGATACAATCAAAACATTCGCTGTGCTCCATAAAAGGAGACTGCAAAATCGTATCAATGTGGAAGCCAATCAACTTTTTAACATAAATTACCTAAAACGCCAATTACGTAATTTATAGATTTAAGTTTAATTTATATTTCATGTTTTCATGTATACTTTTACCAATAAATTTCTCACTATCTCAATAATATTTAGATTGAAGTTAAATATAAATTTTATTTCAATTGTTATAACTTGTTAGTTCCACTGCAATGTTCAGCTTATTACTTATTTGAACTTAAATCAAGTGGAAAAGTTATGATTTTCTTTAACAATTTTGAAATATTTGAACTCATCTTAACAATAACTCCTTAATTAACTTGTCCTAGCTATAACTAAATTTGAATGAAATGGAACCACACTTAAAATATAGACTATGTTAATATATATATATATATTAACGACATTTAAAAACCTGTTTTAGAATTTAGGCTATTTTTATGGTCACGGTATTTATTTTTATTTTTTTAATAAAATCCGATAAACCGATTTTGAGAAATTAGACTGATTTCCGGGGTTTTCGGTCAATAGATTAGAAACCATACTTTTGGCAGTAATAATTAAATACAAGAACAAAGTTGTGTCAAAGAAAACATATGACAGTCGTCAAACTTCTTTGATCAGCTGGGTTATTAACTGGATATATTTTTGGGTTATGTTTACTTAAGTGCATAGGTGTAACGGATAGAATAATGACTGGTTAAGCGCTTTTCTTGCTTATGGCGTTACTAAATAAAAAGAGAGGAAAACGAAAAAAACAAGTTTGGGTCCGATCACGGGTAGAAAGAAGAAAGATACTAGGTCGTTTTAAATTGTATGTAACGAAAGGAACGGAAGAAATAATGCGACTCAAACAGGAAATGAAGTTATACCTTTATATTTTGAAAATCTTTGTCAAGGACTACAACATGTCAAAGATTCATAAAAGTGAATAAAGTTTGATAAAAGGTTAGTTCATCAAAGAACTACCAAATTTATGTCATCAAAAATCTTTTCACTATTCCAACATAGCCACCGGACCACATGTTTAAATAATTAGGATTATGACCTATTTTTCCGTTTAGTGGTCTATTTACTCACCTTCTAAAGGCTACCGCGGTTTCGAAACCTTACTGTTTCATCTTCAGGCCGTAATACAAAATGTCAAATCCCTGTGTACAGGTCGTCACAAAGTTAAACAAAATATTGAAAACACACTTCACAAACACTAAACACAACAACACGATTAAAACAAAAACACAATAAAATTTGTTTTGTATTTTCAAACGATATGTGCAACTCGTATGTCGTTACATTCACGACTCGAATGTAACGATATATTGCACATATCGTTTGGCCAAAACCAAATTATATCGTATGTATTTTAATTGTGTAATTTTGTTTAGTATTTGTGAAGTGTGTTTTCAATGTTTTGTTTAACTTTGTGACGACCTCGACACAAAGGGATAATACGCAGGGATTTGATATTTTGTATCACGGCCTGTAGATGAAACAGTAAGGTTTCGAAACCGCGGTAGCCTTTACAAGGTAAGTACTCGTAAATAGACCACTAGACGGAAGAATAGATCACAATCCTAAAAATATTTCCTGAAAGAAATTTAACGTTTCTGTGGTAGTGTACTATTCATCTAAGAGAACACTATTCAGGTTTTACAAATAATGCTGATTATCGATTTTTTTGTCGGTAAATTTGGACAATATTTGACATTACTTGACACTGTTGTATTAATTTTCACCGTATTTGTACGAAGTGGGGCGAAAATAACATTTTTAAAAGAGGACACTTGTTGAAAAAATTTTAATTACCATTGTTCTATTGTCAAGCAGTTGTTACACGTTGAAGAGTATGCAGACAGCAACGTGCAGCACCTCCTTCAGTTCATTCTGCATGACTGGCAGGTAAACATATTGCGTGGCCTATGATTCAGCTATAATATATTATTACTCTACAACGGTTTGCGCTCCGCAATATCTACAGGTGTTTGTTTACGACTCATTGACTTGCGCACTAGGTCAGAAGGACATCTGGTCACGTGATGCCGTGACAGTCGACGTTATTTACATTGTTAAAACCACTGTCATTTCAATAAATACACTTATTGTAACAGTGTATTACGATAAACGGGAAAATAAAAATGGCACTGTGTAGGACATGACGACAAAGTAACAATTTTTTGTTCCGTTCTGAGGGCGAAAATGGTTACTCAATTTTTATTCTGTCACTCTACGAAGTATTTAGAAAATATTTTGATCGTGATTAAAAGCAATTTCTATATTTTAATGGTTGTAACAATAGTTTCCTCAGAATTACAAGCGTCACTAAGCAAGTAGGATTTTTATATGGATGTATCTGAAGAAAGCCATCCACTAAACGAATCAACCGAATCAGTAAAATTTACCATACCTCAGGAGAAAGATTAATTGTAAAATTCTTTTCCACTCCAAAAAAAAAAAACTCTTTAAACTAACAGAAATTAAGACTTTCAAAATCGGCTGTAAAAATTTTTATTGAATTATAATTAAATATAAACGAATAGCACGTAAATTAGCCCACCCGAATCAAACGTATGGATCAGGTTGCTTACTAATTGTGGTTTTTCGATTATTCCCAAACCGCAAATTCCGTTTATTTCAGATTTATTACGTGTAATCGATATATGAAAAATCAAATTTTAAGTTTCTAAATTTTATTTTTTTAGCGAATTTAAGACTACGACCTTGAAATGAGCAACGATCCTGACCATTGTATCACTTTATGATGAGGAGCAGTTAAAATTTATATTCAGGCCTATATATATAAAGTGCTAGTATATGTAGATTTTAATGCTGATTATGATGGGAAAATCAAATTTTCAAAAAGGGTAAAATAAAGAAATATACTTTTGAGAATTCGCTTATATCACGTCAGCTAAATAGCTGTGTGGCACGATTAAACTGAAGCTAATTCACGAACCGGATTGCTTTTATGGCATTCTATACTAGTACGTAGGCTATTGCTTGGACTACAATCGTAAAATTTTTTAAAAACAATAATATTTGTTTTAAAACGTTACACTTGTGTAAATTACCTATTAAAAAAATTGATTATTTTTATTATTTACGGAAGATTTTTAATCAAAGAGGACTTTAATCTCAACCATTCTGAAAGAATTAAAAAACATTTTTTTCATAATTTCCCATAAACCAAAACAATAAATCGATTTTTGCAAATTTTTATTGGAAAAATGAGCTACTGGAGCGGCCATATTAGTAAAACCATGAAATGAGCACTGACCCTGACCTCTAGATAACTTTTTGAGGGGTCGTATGGGTATGTGTGTGTTTGTGTGTGTGTGTGTGCGCGCGCACCGTTCGCAATTATAGTCCGAAATGATTCAAACTTGGCATAAAAATCGATTATGGTAATAGCTTGGACAATTTCGTTAACCAGAAAAATTCGTTAAACAGTTTCAATATGGTGGCTAACGTTTTTGTCGTATACGTTTTCGAAAATAAGGTTTTATCATCGTCATCAACATTAAAAAGTTTGAATAGTGAATCAACAATATTAGAAGTTTTAATTTTAAAAATCCGATGAAAATTATGCTTCTATATGCAGATTATGATGGTCAAATCGTAATTTGAAAAAGATTAACATATAAAATTATTTTTGGAAATTCGCTTCTATCAATCACGTCAGCGAGACAGCTGCGTGCCGCAATTATTTTTACTTTCTACAATGAGAAAGTAAAACACTCGGAATGATAAAACCGAGGCCCTAGGCCGGCATATGACCTAGCGTCTGTAATTACAGAGCTCGCCGCACGGCGGGGCACAATTTCACTTCGACAGCTACTGTATTGTTACGTTATTACTACTGCGAAACCAATCCAACAGAAGACGAGAGTTAGCATTCCTCCATGTAGCGCCACTTTCGATACAATCGAAATCTCATTTACTACTGTACAAATCCAAGCGGATCCTTTCTATCGCACGGCAAACCGAATATATTCCTATTAAAACTTTCGAAGTGGATTCCACATCTTTCGTTAAGTAATAAGTTAGTAATGTACCGAATTCATCATAACCCGTCTGGAAAAAAATTACTTGTAAACTGTTCTAATTTCGGCGAAAATCATGTGTTTCCAAGTCACGTGATTACGTGTTACGAAGTGCCGACTTCATCTGCGTCGTAATGATACGAATTCCGATACTAATTGGTATCGATATTTTTCTTTCGATACTGGCAATATAAGTTTCAATATTGGTGGTTCGATAATATTGACACAAGCACTTAAATATCGTATGGTGATATCGGTCATAATTCTATCGCATCTTATCTACGTACCTCTTTCAAAAGCAGGAAATAAACAATTGACTATTAATGCAGTAAAGTGTCACCTGTCTACGGTTTTCTTATCGCCTTATTGTGTTATCTTTACCTAATATCAGTACCATTGGCGCTGTTGTCTGATTCAGTAGTAGTCTACATTATTGCTTTATTCTAAATAATATTTTGTTGTGATTTTTGAAATTTAGCTCAAGCAGATAAACCGATTTAAAAAAAACTCGTTCAGAAGATGCTCACAAAAACACCTAACAAACGGATCATCATGTTTTGGTTGTTTATAAAGATTCATAATTGAAATCAGTAGCAATATGAAGTTTGAAAAAAACCTTCTGGTAATTAATCGAAAAAACACAAAAAATCCCTCACCGCCCTTGAAGGTTTCTCTTAGAATTTAGTATTTTTATCCACAGAAAAAGTGAAACTATTACATTAAACCTTAAAGGATATCACTTGTAGAAATCGGGGAGTTACCGACAGAAGCAAAGCTTTTGTTAATGATATCTTTGCTCAATATAAAATTAGTTTAAAGATATGTTTTAAATACCTTGTTTTGTTTAAATAAATACTTGAGCCTAGCTTAGATATTATTTACTGTAGTTATAGTAAAATATCAGTTATTTTATATTAATTCGTAACGATCAGCTAATTTGATTGAATAGCTGATACGTTTCAGGCTATGTTGTTAAGAACTAGCAATATTAAAAACAATTATTATAAACGTTAAGGGCCTATATTAATTTCCAATGTATTATAAACGATTACAAGGTGCGCGGGTTCTTCAACTAAGGGTTTTTTTTCTATTCACTCCTCTCACCAAAGCAATAAAAGCTTTAAAAGCATTAAAAGCTTCGCTTCAATTACCAAACTGAAATAGAAATTCAAAAAAATATAGGGCATGTTTTACTTATTAAGGTTAAAAATTAAAAAGAAGAAATAATTACAAATTTATATTTATTTATAAAAGTGATTATTTTATTTTATTTTAATACTTTTAGGGACACAAAACATTGATAATTAAAGCAAGTTTCAAAACTTATTAGACAAATGAAAACATAAAGGCGCATCTTCAACAATAAAACATTTATATTTTTCATATAATACGCGTGTACTGTTATCGAAAAGGAAGAAGAAAAAGAAAGAAACAGAAATAGAAACGAAATTCGTTTGCTCATTTCCGTTACATATCTTCGTTACATTAAGATCGCCGGGACACTTTTCTTTCATTCACTCCTCTAGCCAAAGCTAACATTAATAGCTTCGCTTCAAAACTGATATGCCTACAAAGTTATAATGCATGAAAGACATAAAATGATAAAATATAAAGAAAAAATATGAAAAATGATAAAAAATTTTAAGAAATATAAAAAAAATATCTTTTAATTTTTGTTACAATTTTTTAATTCTGTTATCGGATACCGAAAAACATTTATTACCCAAAAGGCTAAAATATTCAACGCATTCCTGTCAAATGCCGGAAATTCAGTGTTGTCGCTTTCTAGGAATTCGCTTCCAGCACGTCAGTTTTCCAACAGTTTTTTAATCTCCCAATAATCGTGTTCAAAGAATTCGAGCCCGTGAGTCATTAAAACGTGTCCGAATTATCAGCAGGAACAATAATTACAACGAACAAAACTGTTATAAACAGAACTACTAATTAGTAACAGATGATATCAGTCACTATCTGGGTTATCGTGTTCTGATAACAAAGCATTATGTAAGCCTACGTTTTGATTGTTAATAAATTCTGATGTTTTATCGTTTACAAGGCAGCTGGGTTGAGTGGTGGGGCGGAACGCTGCCTCTTTTCTTAATATCATAATCTAGGCGGAAATGACCATAACGCAGCTGTGATTATGGAGAAGAATTCTCTCGAAAAGCCAGTTTTGAATAATACAGCTTGAATAAAATGCAGCTTAAGCGTCTATAGTCGGAAATAAAACATGACTAGGGCTTCCATTCGTTTGGGAAAGAAAATAAAAAAATAAAATAAAATAATAATTAAAAAAATTAAAATACAAAATACTGCCCTGTGTTTTGGAATAAAAATTCCACTGGTTTGAGCAATTTGTAGAGCTTGTGTCAATCAAGAGATTCAAAATTTGATACCTATTTGGGAATCTAAGCACGAACAATAGGTTAACAACAGGTTGAGCCTACCTTAACCGAAAGGTGTCAAGAAGTTTTCAATGTTTTGAAAAAAATTACGTTTAGCACTTGGAGTAGTGCCGACAGAAGTGAAAATTGGAATAGGTCATATTCATTAAATAACACAAATTTAGAAAATACACGTTTTTAAAATTATCAAGGGCAATAAACATAACCTCAATTCAAATGATATTGAAGCAACAGCTGTTGTGCAAAATCAGCTGTTTAGAATTAGTCACTTCAAGTCTACACACATACAAAAAAAATTATATACAAAAAAAATTATATACAAAAAAAATTGTATATAAAAAATTATATACAAAAAAAATTGGAAATATGCGTTACGGAATCAAGCGTGACGCGAAAGCAAATGTTTATTATATCCATGTTTTGTTTATACTGCGACCGAAAAGTTTTCACTTCAAAAAAGTAATATTTTCCTAAAAGGAAGTTTACAAATTAATAGGGTATAGTATGCAACTTCTGCACCAATTGAGAGGGTATTTTCAGTCGTGAATATCTTGTCAACAGAACCAGTAGTTTAAATGTTACTACTGTTGGAAACTTACTAATTAAGTTGAATACCAAACTTTCTTGTATTGAGTTTCATGACCTAATTGAAAACAACAATACATTTCAACATAACAATCAGTATCAGTGAAAAATATAAATGATGTTCTACTGTTGAAGATGGACCGTTATATTTTCATTTTTCTAGTAAGTTTTGAAACCCGGTTTAATTATCAATTTTTTGTTTCTACAAACTGTTAACATTAAATAAAATAGCAATATTCAAAAAATACATAAATTTGTAATTGTTTATTCCTTTTTATTTTTAACCTTCATAAACAAACTATGCCCTATACTTTTCTGTATTTTTATTTCAGTTTGGTAATTGAAACGAAGCTTTTAATGTTAGGCTTGGTGAGAGAAGTAAATAGAAAAAAGTCTGCCGAACGGGGAAATGTAACGGAAATAAGGAACGAACGGGCAAACGAATTTCGCCTCTATTTCTGTCTCTTTATTTCCCTTCCTCTTTTTGGATAAGAGTACACGCGTATTATACGAAAAAGCTTGGTGCTTGCTTTGGTTTCGGTATTTTTCCTTAATTAAAGAACACGTGCACGTTGTAAACTTTTATAATACTTCCGAAATTAATAATAATTGTTTATAATAATTGTTTGTAATAATTGTTGTTAATATTGCTAGTTTTTAATAACACAGCCTGAAACTTATTATAGCCTCAGCTGTTCATTGAAATCAGATGTTCAGTGAATTATTATAAAAGAACTGAGCTTTTACTATAACTACAGTAAATAATATGTAATCTAGGTTCACGTATTTAAACAAAACAAGATATTTGTAAACATATCTCCAAACTAATTATATATTAAGCAAAGATATCGTTACTATGACTGTATCAAGGTCGTAGTCGCGGCAGACTGCCTGCTGCTTTAAATCCTTCCGAGACACAACCCCTGTGCTGAATTCACACGTCTTTTGTCACGTACGGGCAACATTTAAATAAATCTCTGAAATCGATTTGAAGTCGAAATGGATCAGATGGAATAAGTATCCCGGTACCTAATTAAGTAGAGCTGTTTTTGAATAAAAAAAGGATTATTAGCGAATTCCCACTGGAAAATGAACTATTGGAACGACGTCATCATGGTAAGGCCCTGACCCAGAACCTTGATATCTCGACCTCTAAATAATTTGAGGAATCGTAAAAATGTGTGTGTGTGTGTGTGTGTGTGTGTGCGCGCGCTCGCGTGTGTATGAGAGAGAGGGGGAGGGAGAGAAAGAGAGAGAGAGAGAAATACAGAGAACAGAGAACATGGAGAGAAAAATAGAGAAATAAAGAGAGAGAGAGAGAGAACATCTCTGGAGCCAAAAAAAATTTATCAATTTTGATGAAACTGGCATGTAGTGCACCTACATTTTTCCCCATAAATCAAGAAAATATTTAAATTTTTCGAAAATTTTCGTTTTCAAAAAATTTTTTAGATAAAACACTGTAAAAACTTTGTGAAAATCTGCTTTAACGGTGTTGATAAAATTTCGTTCTAAAGTATTCTACAAGGCAAGTAGTGACACGTATGGGTCGCACTTTTTACAAAACATCCAACAGAAAACAGGTTTCATTAAACGTTAAAAACAGGTTTCATAACTCGAAGTCGGTCCAGCCGATTTTGACTAAAGTTTGAGCATACATAAAGGTTTATAACTCAAACCACTGTACACATATTTTATTGTTTTTTTTTTAATCACGTAAATATTTTAAATAACGAAAATAGCCCCCTCTCTCTAGCCATCGAATGATTAGTTTTCCCATTTGCATTGGAGCTGTACATTTATTTATTTAAAATTGTAGTAATAAAAATCATTACATTAAAATCTGGCTGAAATTTTAATCATGTATCAGCGATATCTAATGGACCTATTTTGAAGTGTTGGAGTTTTCCAGTTAACCAATAGTTTCCGAACCGAATCCACAAGGAAAGTACAAACGTGTCAAAAAGTTTGCGTAAACTTTTGTACCACACTGTACAACAATTTCCCGAAATTCGACTTTTTAATGAACCACTCCGCACAACGATGTTCAGTAATCGATTTACAAATTGGGCATTAACTTTCATCGCGCACGGGCGTGTAGGAGAGCACGTCCTCGTACCGTTAGTGGGTCGCGAAGACCACCTCCGGCAGCGTTCCGCCCATCTAAATCTCGCGTAATTAATCGTCCATATACGTGCTCCTTGCCTGCCACTAGTGAATCATCGTGGATATAGTCAGTCAGGCAAGGCAAGCACAAAGAAGAGGTTAAGCTCCCTAATTGCACAAAGCTTTAGCACACTAAATTAAATTGTTCAAAACACAAAACCTACGTAGAATCATTAAATATAAACGTACTAGATTAATAACCCTTGTGAGACATATCTGAGTGCTAGATGCTGGTGGCATCTTGCGGCAGAGTGTTCAGCTGTATTTAAATAGATAACAGTACTGCGTATTTTCCCCTGTCCTTGCAGTTTGCAGCGTTCGTAACGGCAGATAGTCCAACTACTTGAACTTAAGCCGCTGATAATGTACTTCTAGTCCGTTTATATCCAATGGTAAAACCGATACTCTTAAAAAACTATTTGAGAGGCGTTCACAGAAAACTTTCTGTTACCGAACCAAAAATACAAATCATGTAGCCCATTTTGTTTTGTTCTCTTTAATTAATTGTAACATTGTCATTGTTAATTTCATTTTTTTTCGTTTTAGTTTATTTTCTAATCGTCGTAATTTTTCTAGTTTATTTCTCCTTAATCTTTATTCTTCGTTTAAAATTTAAAAAAAAATAATTTTATTGTCTATTTTATTTATACACTGAATTTGTAGCATAACCTCAATTGAAATGATATTGAAACAACAGCTGATGTGCGAAATCAGCTGTTTAGAAATAATCACAATTATATATATATATATATATATATATATATATATATATATATATATATATATATATAGAATAGCACGCAACGCGCTAAATATACCAGGCTTAAAACATGACACAAGTTTCAACCAAAAGAATCCCACATTGCGTTCGTTATAGACTTTACAATTTTTTTCTATTTACTTTCAAACAAATAAACCAATTTTGAAAAAACAGGACCTTTTCCGTTTATACATATACTGTTTTAAGAACCAAAACCATTGTAGTAAATATTTTTATCAACGAGATTACAGATCAGTAATTCTGGTTCAACGTAAAAACCTAGAGCCAGTAAAATTGAGAGTTTATTGTTGCAGTCAGGACGTCTGGCGACGGAAATGAATTCCCTGACGTTCCTGGGGATTTTCCGGAGTTGTGTAGGTTGTACGGAGTGGGCGCGAACACCTTTTTGTTGGAACAAGAAACCTATTTTTTGATAAGGTGTTTAAAATATGGAAATGGATTCGTGATTATTTTGGTCCTAAGTCGGAACATTATTCATTGCATTGATAATTTTAGACTCGAGTATGATGATAGCTGTTGTAAGGGAAAAAATATAAAATATAAATTTGATATATCGAAACAATGTTTTTGATTTTTAATGAATGTATCGACTTGAGAATTTTTGATTCTATAGCTAGGCCCTACTGGAAAATTAACGACCTCCCCAGTAGAGATTCCCCATATCTGAGACCCAAGTTTTTAAAATCGGTTATTTTTTTCTAACAGAAATGTATAACTAAAGTTACGGTATTTTATTTCAAAAAACAAAAAGTGTAACTAACTCGTTTACAAAAAAAAAGTTATCACATTTATCCAAAATCTATATTTACCAAATTTTAAAAATGTAATACGATAGTTTGCAAACCAAGAGTTTTAAAGATGTGACGACCATTTCAGATTTTTAAGATTCTGAATAATTGCGCCGATTTTTTTCAATTCCTACTATTAGTTCACATTCTTCCTATATATATATATATATATATATATATATATATATATATATATATATATATCAAATTTGCAATCGTTAATAAAATACTTTCTATTTATCCCCTTAAGTTCAAATATTTTTTTTTAAACTTGTACTGGATGACACTTGATGTTAATACAACTTGTCAAATATTAATTTCGCATATTTGTACAGACTATAAGATAGGATTTGATTTAAATAACACTTATGTTCTATCTTATATTGGTTCTATCGCAGCACGTAGCTGTCTCGCTGACGTGATGGAAGCGAATGACCTCAGTAGGAATTTACTTTTTTTAAAAGAATTTATATTACTTGCTTTAGTAACAAACTTATCCATGCTTACCAAAATCAATTTTTGTAAATGTTTGAATCAACATTTTGTAAATGTTCGGGTCTAAATTGCGAACATTACATTGCACAAATATGAGGGAAGGAGGTAGAAAAAGAAGGAGAGTGGGAAGTAGAGGTGGGCTTTTTGTTGTTTTAGAAAAACGAAAACGAACTGTTTCAAAAGAACTGTTTTTAAAAACAATTTGGAAAAAACAGGTTATTCTTGAACCATTACTTTATAGAACATTCATTTTACGAATAAATTAAACAGTTGGTTTTTGTGATTTTAAAAATAACAATTATAAGGGTTCTTTTTATATATATATATATATATATATATATATATATATATATATATATATATTAAAATTATTTAATTGTATTGAATTTAATAATATATATTATTAACTATTACTGTTTTACAACATATTAATTACAAAACACGTGAAAGTTTACAAAATATTTTTGTAAAAAGATGCTTTTAAATAACAAAAATCTCAGTAAAAAATTTGAAAATTAAAATATAAAATTGGAACAAAAAAAATCAATGAACGTTACAACACAAAAATTAAACTATTAACTAGAAACACAACACTAAAACAAGAATAGAGTACACCGTTTTAAATAGAATTAACAAACAATTAACTCTTACTTCGTCGTTTTTTCACATTGTTTTCAAAACAACAGATCACACGGCAGTCGGTGGACAATTATATTTTCAGAAAGAGATATGGTGGTGAAATCACCCCCTATTACTCCTGGCACTAAAAGAACTTAAAATTACACACACATACACGCACACATGTCCGAACACACACACGCGCAGGCACGCACGTATACACACACAAGCACACGCACGCGAAAGAACACACACACACACACTTTACAAATTACGTAGAAAAAAATAGTTTATATATATCTATGAAATTTAGCACTTAATTATAGTTTGTTAATTCAGTTATGTTGTTACGGTTTAGAAACACGGCTCAAATTAAAAATACGAATCTAATGAGCATAGAAAATTCGACCAAAATTCTTGCACCATCTCTCAATTATCGTATTCGCTAAAGTTCAATGCAACGCTGTGTCAAACGGAAGCTCGTTTTTTCGTACTGCGTTTGATATAGCTTGCGCACTGCGTTACTGCGATATAAATACGGCAACCTTGATCGACGAAAGTGAGATTTTTTCACCGAAAACATAATCAGCTGTGACTCACATCCTGCCAGTGCCTCCTTGCAACGGAACTGTTATCAAAAAGGTTCAGATAAATCGATAATGGATTGTTTGTGTAAACAACGAACTGTACAGTGTTTAAAC
Organism: Callitettix versicolor; assembly: GCA_022606455.1. Lineage (NCBI taxonomy): Eukaryota > Metazoa > Arthropoda > Insecta > Hemiptera > Cercopidae > Callitettix > Callitettix versicolor. The sequence continues at coordinate 61,052,012 of CM040190.1, read as the reverse complement.
CCGTTTTATGGAATATTGTCCTGACACGCCGCTCTGGGTCCTTTCAGGAAACTCTCACTTTCAACAAAGTTATTTACTAGCTGCAAAAAGGAAAATATTTTTTAAATTAATTTTTTTTAACAAATCTGATTTAAGTATTTTAATCACCGTTAGTTTGCGTAAATTAGTATTTAAAACATGTAATTACAATGAAAATTACAATTGGGTCTACGATGGTTAAATCAGATCCAAAAAAAAGTATAAAACAAAAACTTATTTTTTATATGATTTTGAACAGCCGCCATTTTTAATCGATTAAGCGGCTTTTCTGGGTAATGAACTTGCCCATGCTATCAACAAATTACCAAAATCAATTTTTGTACCAAGTTTAAATGAAATCAGACCAAACGCGCAGTGCTCACACACGCTCACACACACACACACACAAACTCCTGCTCATTTTGTTTATAACTCTACGAAATATCTGTTTATGTAATTACTTAAACTGTTACAACAGAAACCAGTATAATAACTTGTTTTTTTTTATAATTTTGTTTTTATTCAACAGTTCTGTTAGGAAAGTTATACTTCTGTTACAATTATACATTAAAAATAATATTAAAACAATCAATATTAACATCTGATCACTAACATTTATTTCTTACGCATACTTTCGTCCTTTCTAAAGGCTTAATTTAGAAAAGTGTACAGATTTCCAGAGCTTTTTAAAAATAACCGTTCGTCCATCTTTCTAAAGCCGGGTGGCCATCAAATACGAAGCGGAACTGCACTAAGCGAAACTGACTTCAAAACCGAACCCATTGTTTTTAATGTATAAGTGCCGCTCACTGAAAGCGGAGCAGTATGTAGCGAGGCCGCTTGACTCCGCTCAGCTCCGTTACGCTTTCAGTGGCCGCACTTACATTAAAAACAATTTGGTTAGGTTTTTCGCCCAAAATATTGTTTTTAAATTTTACCTTATTTTCAAGTTAAATACGAAAAAGTTTTGTTTTCCCAGTGTTAAACTAAAATCTAGCACAAAAATAAAGAGAAAATTCTGTTTATACATTATTTTATCAAAGGGAATGTGGATTTGTTGATGGTGTTTCTGTTAACAAAATAATTCATAAGACATTTTAAGGTCCAAATCATTTAGTATGTTTGATGTGTTTTTTGAACCATGTAGTTCAGGCATTCTAGCCCCAAATTTTCTTTTTAGCCATTGACAATGTGCTTTGTGACTTTTGAAACTGAAACGGTTCGTTTCGATTTAAAAAAATTAACAAAATGTAACAGAAATACATATATTTTATTACTTCATACAAGATTTCGTAAGTTTTTTCTTTCAAAATCAATTTTCTTTCTTCACGCAATTGAAGTCATGGGAACATTTAGGTGTTCAGCACTAGTAGTTCAAAGAACAATATACCTCGCAGTATATTTTTAATTATACAGAGCGTTTCACGACAACGCTTGTAACTTTTTCCGCCAATTTAACCGGTAACCGTAATATTTTTAAAAAATGTTACCGGACCATCTTTATTGGAAATTTTATACTCTTTTCCCGTGAAGCGGTCAAAATGATGACAACTTTTGTTGTCCAGTCAGTATTACAGGAAATAACCAGCAACTACACTTTCAACGTTGAATCAAATCCCGCCATCTTGAAATTGACTTTAATGGAAAAAACCTTACCAATACGTTTCGGACTTTATAAAAGTTACCTTTGAACCAAATTTCAAAACCGACCAATGCGTTTGGCTAAAACTGCGTCCCTACACTCGTTATTGTAAATCAGAGGCCGCCATATTGAAAAATAAGTGAATAGGAAAAAATCTTACACATACTTTTTTATATGTATACGTGCGTCGTTAGGGCTTTTTATATGGTACCTCCATACATTTTAAAACAATCGGTCAATATGTTTGTCCAAAATTACGTAACAAACAAACCAAATTCCGAACGTTCAAGTTGAAACAGAGACCTCGCTTCCCTCGGTCATGAATCATAGAAAGATGGAAAAAATTCTGCTCAGGTAATCTAAATAGTTGCAACAAAAATTCTCGTACATTTTTCTAGTCTATGTCTCAAGCTCACAGATGAACATTATTTTTTTGCAGCAACTATCTCATTAATTTTAATGAAATTGATGATTGAATACAAATGTATGCGATTCATGAAAAATGTCACCTTCTACTGAACTATCAATAATTGTCAAACACTAAACAGAAATAAATCTAAATAAAATTACGATAGATTCTACGCGATGGATGACAGCAGGAAGTAAATCCAAACAAATGTCACTCACATCCGCCTCGATGCTAATATTTCTTTTACTATCTACCAAATAGTAAACACTTTCCTATCAATTTTTCAGTCATAAATAAACAACAAATATAAGAAATTCCATTCATTTTATTTCAAGATGAGACAGAAATTATGCACTTTAGGAATATTTAAACTTAATGCTCTGCATGATGCCCCTTCAAAACATCAAAGTTTTCTGTGTGTGTGTGTGTGTGTGTGTGTGTGTGTGTGTGTGTGTGTGTGTGTGTGTGTGTGTGTGTGTTATTTTAAGGCTTAAAGCACATTGAGGCTATTATAGCCTCCCTAAATGTAAGTGTGAGTGTAAAGTGTTAAAGTCGTAAGTGTAGGTCTGTGTTAAACTCGGGTACCGCGAGGTTTAGTTTTAAATATAATTAACCAGTATTAGTCAAATGTGACGAGACACTCCAATAAGGCAGGGTGACCAATAAATGCGTAGCGGAGCTGTGCTGAGCTGAACGGAATAAAGACTAACTGCAACCAGAAACAGAGTTCAGTCAGTTTAAAGAAGGCGTTTAAATCTAAGTATTTAAGCCTACTGTAACGGATTCTAAAAACTATTGTTTAAAAACCGTAACCTAGGTAACTAGAAATAACAAGTTTGGAGGCGTGGTGGAGGAAGTCAGCTTCAAAACCGATCCTAAACAGAGTCGAAGCTACACCGATCGGGGTCCAGCGACGTTGCTTGACTTCGCTCAGCTCCGTTACGCTTTCAGTGGCCGAACTTACATTAAAAACAATAGGTACATTTGAAACAAAATTGTAATAAATGAAAAGCCTTATAATTAAAAAGTTTGGTTTTGAATGCGTATCCGTTCCGCATTTGATGGTCACCTGACCTATCTCATGAGAAAAACCAAACTTTTTAATTATAAGGCGTAAAAATGTATTTTTTTACTGTATGGGGGCAACTATGCAATTTTAGGAGATGCTAGAAAACGTTAATTATAAACGCTTATCAAGTGATACATTACTTAAAGTACGTAATAAGTGGAAAGTTCTGTGAGGCAGAACACTGCCGCGTTTCATGACAAAGTAGTTTTATCTTCCTAAGATGTACGTAAAGAAATATAGCCTATATTGACGAATGACACGTTCCACAAACCGCCGTTTTACAAATACCGGTCGATAACTACAGTTGCAATTTAGATGACTTGTATTTGAATCAGCCACTTGTAATTTACGTAGCTCTCCAATTAGCCGCAAGAGGCGCTGTAGTCACTTCAAGAGAATAAGAATACCAAGAGGTTGCACTTTTGTCTCGGATTACTTGAAAGGGCAGTCACTTTCTCAGTTTTGTCTTGAGCCAAATAAAATGTATTGTGGCCATCTAGGCCCTACGTCCAGAACAGTGTGGCTTGTGTTTCGTTTAAACAACTAATGACTACAGTTTTTTAAAATAAAATTTAATAGTGGCATTTTTTTAATAAATATAGTTAAAACTACCATACAAATATAAAAAAATGGTCGAGAAAAAAAATGTTAAAGGATCATTGTTTATTTCTGATTTGTATTGGTCCAATTATAATATAATAACAATTATTGATCTTAACGCTAAATTGCATTATGATTTGCATATCTTTCAAATAATTTTCATTTTCATTTAAAAATATTAACAAAATACAGTATTGATTTCGAAATTTTCGTTTAATTGTTGTTTTGATTTTGGTACACTTGTAAAAGTTACACAATAAATACGCCCACCAAATATGAACTCAATGTCTTATCTATTTCCAAAGACATAATCAATGTCTGACATCGCCATTCCGACTACTGATATTGTATAAATACGTAAATCTATAAATTTACCGAAAGTCTTTTGAGAAGTTAATCCCCATTTTTTTAAAGAAGTGTTTAAAATATTAAAAATACAAAATGGCGGTCTGCCTTGAAATGAACTGTTTTAATTATTTTAATGTTTTAATGATAATAAAATTGCACGTAAATCTTGAAACACCCTGTATCTACTCCATTTAACGAGGAAAATACGGCCAACGTTTATTACTCGTAGTTCAAACTCAGGAAATTTGAAACCAAGGATATAAACAAGGATAACGAACGCCATTTTGTTTGTACAAGTACAGCCGTATTCTTCAGTGAATAGAACAGTGTTGGTGTATCAAAGGCGAGGCGAACTGGTCTAGTTTATTGTTATAGGGGATGAAAGGAAAACCCACCCCAATACAGGGGTATCGAGACAGTCGACTGTCATCGTTTATGGCTGGAGCCAAATGAATGGACACAAATATACACACTGTGTCCCGAAAGCAATAAATATAGCCTATATAGAGAATAGTTCAATTTAGAATAAGGAACTTTTGGGTTCATTAGGTTTATGTATTCTGTTTATTGCTTCGAAAATTCAGTTAGGAATATATTGAAAACGATTGATTGAAAAGTGTTACATTTCACAGAAAAAGTTAATGAGATTTTGATTATATACAAAGTTTAAAGCCAGTGTAGTGAAGTTTTGAATTAGTTTCATATTTCAAGAAGAAATCGAAGAAACTGTGATTTTCGGCCACCGAGGCGGCTTTTTATAATATAATGAACTTGCTTTATGGGTACCTAATACTGAGTTTAAGAACGCATGCATTATATAAAAAAATCAGCATGTCATAACGAAATGAAAGTAATTTAAACAATTTTAGACCTTTAAGGATGATCACAGTAAACTTATTTTTTTTTACAAGTCCTCAGGTGGGGCGCCACCTCACCGGCTGTATCCGCCACTAATGGCACAATTGTTTTTTAACGTTTGTGCAATCTTAGAATGCCAGCCTTAAAACGTTTTTGGTTTTATCTTTAAATAAAAAAAAACTTTATTAAATGTATTTACATTACATATTACACTCTCCGTAATTTCTTCAAGCAGAAACAGTACTTAAGGACACATTACAACATGTAAAGTATAAATTGTAAATTACTGGTAACAAAAAAGAAACGGAACGGAACCGGAAACACAGACTGATTTAACCTTTTAAAAGCCCCAATTGTTTTAATATATAATTCAAGCGATATATAGACTATATCAGATTCAGCATTAAATTTTTGTTACGTTTGATACATTAAATGTCCTATTCAGATTCAAGTAAAAAAAATCGACAATTATTTACAATTTTTTTGCCCTGCATGAGCTTAAAACGTTAAGTTTTTCAATTCTTATGGCATATTAGGATTCAGCGCAAATCATGTATTCCACTCGAATAACCTGTACGCCCTTTGAAAACTTTCAGCCCCTTATAATTTTCCTCTAGCCCCAGCAATGCTGAAAAACAATAGGTTTGATTCAGTTTTGGTTTAGTGTTGTAACTGATCCTTTCTCTCGTTATCGTGCTAAAAAATTTCTTCACAGACAGACCGACAAAATTTTTGAAGTTTTGGAATCGATCCTGAACGTATATGTATAAAAAGATCATTGTGATGAATTTCAAATTTGGCTAGCAAAAATAACATACTGTTTCGTCCTTCATTACTAGGAATATAAATTTACGCGGGCTACTATGACTTATATTTCAAAAATTTCTTAAGCTCTTCGAAGTATTTTTTTCTTTTTCTTTGTAATTCGAATGTAAAAGTGCATTTTACGATAAATTATTCACAATTTCTCGCTTACGGATTCCGTTTTCAGCATTGAAATATGAACAGGTAAAGAAGTTCATATTCCTAGAATCACATTTGATTCAATCAAGAGTAAACTTGTATGCACAATGCAAAGACATCAATTTCCCGTTAGGCCAGCTTTTGCTATGACAATGCATAAGGCCCAAGGGCGGACATTTGTATCAGTTGGGATATTCCTACTAACAGCAGTTTTTATGCATGGAATGTTATATGTAGCTTTCTCTAGAGTTAAAAGGCGAAATGGACTGAAAATTCTCTTGCCCCCAAAAAACACTCGCCACACAAGAATTGTTTGGAAAGAAGTATTACAAGAACACTCGAATAATTATGTTCTGACAACAAATACGCAGATCGATGAAAATGTGGAGACTTGGAATTTCCCTGACAACTTTGAAGATTTTAATATTTGATCATTTGCATGGTTATAGAAGATACATTTTTTTGTTATTTCATTTTCAGAGTTTTATGATGTTTAAATATCTACATTTTTATATTATTATTTATTGACTTTTATCAAATAGAGACTACATTATACAATTTTTTAATACATGCTCGTTTTTTACTGAACGCATCCACATGTATAGACGATTATTTTGTAAATATTTTGTATATGTTATTTAATTTTATTGTATTGAATATCATTTAACAAAATGATGAACAAAAGATTTCAAAGTATTTCAAACAATTTTCATAAATAAACAACACGAGCGGAGCTCTATCATCCGGGACTATTCCTAAAGCGCCAAAACAAAACGAATGGTTAGATATCTGTCCACAAACTCCAGTTCGGAATTACAGACAAAAAAAAAACAAAGTAAATATATAAATATACAGTTCTTGATTATACCGAAAACATGGTTAGGAAAACGTTTTATTGGAGTAACCATCACTGTAAAACCACCTGGTATGATGAAATGTGTACCGAATATGACTAGTAAGGAGTCATTTTAAATGCGTTTGTTCGCGACTTCAGTTACGATTTGATTCCCCATTGGTATACAAATTTATATTGGACAAACGTCAAGCTCAGTTATTCAGCAAAATAATGTTCTACCAATTAAAATCTTTGATAAATTCAAAACTTACCTGTTTAAAAATCTATTCAAAACTAAAATCTGCATACTATCTGTATTTTCTATTTTCAAAGAAGATTCTTAAATGAACTCGACGGCGGTCAGGTTCATTTTCGTAATTTTTAATGCTACTATATAGGCTACAAAGTAATAAAATATTCGTTATGTTCTGAATTTTGGAAATTCGTTTCCATCACGTCAGCTAAAAGCAATTAAGTGAAGATAACTGACCTGTTTCCTCAACGGTGCCAACTCGTTCTTCTCTTCCTTCTCTTCGAACCGCTCGAATTTAAAACTATTACTCCTGTACAGCTCGTTATCGCACCTGCGACCACAAAACCGCCTGGTCAACGCTTTCGGCGTAAACTCCATCATATTGGCACCACTGAACCACTCACACGCGGGCGATGTATTTTGATGAAACACTCGCAACAGCCTGCGTAAAAGCACATCATCACGGGCGACCAGCTGATCTCGGCGGTCAGCTGTTTTCTGCCTGGCGCGTCGCCTAACCTCACTCCTATCACTCCCTCCACGCTCGGCCCCGCTCTCTGTATCACTGGTAGTTGTGGTAGTGGTAGGTTTCTTGTAGTAACCCACTCGCTTTAACATCCTCTCCATCGGGACGTTCTCCGCGCGCGGACTAAAGCAATGTGTGCTCGGAGACTACTGCTGCGCTCCCGGTGGCACGGAGCCGAACTAATCGATCGATCGCTTCACCATTGACACAGTTTTTAAATTGGATTATTAATAAATGTTCATTTTGAAACTGTTTACAGTAAATTAATTTTTTTTTAATTTATATTGTCCTAATTAAGGTACTTATACTAATAGAAAATGGTTATCATAAGCTATAAATCAACTGGTAAAAACTCCATCGAGTACATTTATTTAAGTTTTTGAATGTATAACAGAAAATGTTTTGACCAAATGTTCTTATGAGCATTATTTAAACTTTTTCATTGTTTACTTTGTAAGAAGTATTACTTTTAACGGATCAATTCGTCCTCTAAATACAGAAAAAAAGTTTTACTGGATTTCTGCCTGCCCAAAATACAAAGTACAGAAAAAAAGTTTTACTGGATTTCTGCCTGCCCAAAATACAAAGTACAGAAAAAAAGTTTTACTGGATTTCTGCCTGCCCAAAATGCAAAGTACAGAAAAAAAAAGTTTCACTGGATTTCTGCCTGCACAAAATGTAAAGTACAGAAAAAAAGTTTTACTGGATTTCTGCCTGCACAAAATTCAAAGTACAGAAAAAAAGTTTTAAAGGATTTCTGCCTGCCAAAAATGCAAAGTACAGAAAAAAAGTTTTACTGGATTTCTGCCTGCACAAAATGCAAAGTACAGAAAAAAAGTTTTACTGGATTTCTGCCTGCACAAAATGCAAGGACGACTTGCACCGATTTCGATGAAATTGAACGAATAAGTGTGGTAAAACACGTGATCACTTTAATTTATTAGCGATTTCCATTGGGAAATGAGCTATTCAACCATCATGGTAGGGCCCACACTCATGATATTAAAATGAGCGCCAATTCTGACCTCAAGATCATTTATTGAGGGGGTCGTTAAATTTGTGTGTGTGTGTGTGTGTGTGTGTGTGTGCGCGCGCGTATGTGTCTGTCTGCTGTGTGTTTGTTTGTTTTAGCACTCTCTGGATCACAATTTTGGTTTGATTTGATTCAAACTTCAAAACAATAGCTTGGACAAGTTCCTTACCCAGGAAAATCTGTCCAGTAATTTTAAAATAGCGGTAATTTCATTTTTTTTAAATATATAACTTTATTTGTTTTGAATGTTTTTAAAATCCGATTTCATTATCGTAATTAGCGTCAAAAACTGCATAAATTAGTATTTTGATTTTAATTTGACAGCGGTCAAGACTCATTTTCGTACTTTCAATGTAATTTAAAAGTTTAAAATGCTAATACATACTCCTGATTTATGATGTGAAATCAGAATTTCAAAAATTACTTTTGAAAATTCGGGCAACGATAATTTTAATGTTGCCTAAAAGTTGTCTTTTTGACAAAAATCCATACCTAAAACGTGACACTTAAGTTTCCCACTATAAACCATATGTATCGCCATACTCACTTAAAATACGCCTTTCGTATTTTTTATATACGTATCCTAAGATATCGAGAACAGATTTTAAAATTATTGACTTAACTTTTTGTAACAAATCAATATGATCGTCAGATTTTAGTCAAAAATTGTTCATATTGTAAAATTTATAATTCAAATATGTGTACAAAATTAGAAACAGTTCAAGATGAATAAACAATCTAATAGGCCGTATCGATTGGCTGCAAGTTTCAAACCTTATCACATCAAATGCAGCAGTGGCTTTAAATCCAAAATACAGGCTTCGCCTGAATAGAATTTTTTTTTAAGGCGAAAAGCATATTGAGCCTTCCTAAGTGTAAGTGTGAGAGTAAAGTGTTAAAGTCGTAAGTGTAATGTTGCAAGTGTAAGTGTGTGTTCGCCTGAATAGAGGAATGCGTTTACCTTTCAGAAGAATTTACTACATACTGTATATAGTCACTGAATATAACTAGAAGTACATTATAAAAAGCGTGCTCGATATCAGAGGATAAAGCCCAAGTAATTGGACTAATTGCCGCTAAGAACGCTGAAAGTTGCATGGACAGGGAAGGAAGACGTGAGCAAATACAGTATTATTATCTGTTTAACTATAGTTGAACTATGCCGCAAGATGCCACCAGCAGCTAGCGCTCACACCTTTCATAAGGGTTATCATTCTAGTACATTTATACTCAATGATATAGTTCACTTTCGTTTTGCCATTAATGTCAGGATCGGATCTGAATACATTGTGACATCAAAATCGGTATTGCCAATTCCAGAAAAATTCCTTTATTTAGGGGAATTTTGAGGCCCGAAGGGAATTTCGTCGGTATTGTACATTATGAGGATTATTAAATATTTTAAAAAATTTCATTTAGGAATGGATAATACAACACATTATATCACACGAGTGCAAGTGTCATTGCAGTTGTACACCACTATAGGCTTACCAATGATCGGTAAGCTCTAAGAACTAATATTTTATGAAATAAATTAAAAACTATATATTCAATTTATTAACTATTAATGCAATACTCTACAGCTTTGAGTACAGCAATTGATAATGGAGGTACTCCGAAACAGTCAACGAATATAAAAAGTTTTGAAGCTAGGAACGTAGATGTGTGTACAATATTCCTAGCGGAAACAATATTCTAGCGGAAACAATATTCCTAGTATACAAAACAATATTCCTAGCGGAAACAATATTCGTAGTGTACAAAACAATATTCCTAGCGGAAACAATATTCTTAGTGTACAAAATAATATTCCTAGCGGAAACAATATTCCTAGTGTATAAAACAATATTCATAGTGTACAAAACAATATTCCTAGCGGAAACAATATTCCTAGTATACAAAACAATATTCCTAGCGGAAACAATATTCCTAGTGTAGAAAACAATATTCCTAGTGTAGAAAACAATATCCCTAACGGAAACAATATTCCTAGTGTACAAAACAATATTCCTAGCGGGAAAAAAACCTAGTGTACAAAACAATATTCCTAGAGGAAACGATATTTTTTTTTTTTTTTTTTTTTTTTTTTTTTTTTTTTTTATATAACATTTACAACTAAGAATTTACACTTAACAAGTAATTTACATTTGATATTACGATGTCACTTTGTTTGGATCACCATTCAGTAATGGAGTCCCATAAATTTTAAACACAATGTTCATGTGTTACTCTTGTTTTATTTATTATCGTCCACTAATATCCAAGGGCTTTGTTCTATTAAGACGGCGAACATCATCTGTGTTATTCAACAAGCACAACACTTCAGGATTGACATGTTTTTGTAGTCTGTTTTTATGCATGATTGCGTATTTCATTATTTCTTCTGAAACCGTATTCATCCTGAGGTCACGATGCAGGTCATCATTACGCACGAACCATGGTGCATTAACAATACTACGCAGAACCTTGTTCTGGAATACTTGAACGGCTTTAGCATTTGTTTTCTTCTGTACACCCCCACAGCTGTATTCCATAAGTCCAAACAGGTTTGAGTAATTGCTTATAAATTAAAAGTTTATTGTGTAGGTCTAGTGTAGATCTCCTACCAAGCAGCCAATTCATTTTCTTGAATTTAATATTTAATCCCCTTATTTTCTTCTTGACATGCTCTTTCCAATGAAGTTTTGCGTCAAGCGTCATCCCAAGGTATTTTGCTGTATTAACAGGAGCTAATGAGTGACCATTTAGTTCAATATTGGTTGGGTTTATCTTTCTATTGGTAAAGTTTATGTAGTTTGATTTAGATTCATTTAATTTTAATCTCCATTTCCTTATCCAGATACTGACTTTATCAATAGATTTTTGAATTTTCAGTTTTGCTTCCTCTACATTATCCCCAACGGCCAAAATTGCAGTATCATCTGCAAAAGTAGCAATTACTGTATCGGAATCTTGAGGTATGTCTCTTGTGTATAACAGAAACAAAATAGGTCCTAATACGCTTCCTTGAGGAACTCCTGCAGCTATATCCTTTATTCTAGAATATTCACCATCACATTTGACCCTAAAGCATCTTTCTGACATGTATGACTTCAGTAATTCATAAAATTGGTTTGGAAGATCTCTTTGTAACTTATATAATAAGCCTTCATGCCAGACTTTGTCAAAAGCCTGTGCCATATCCAGAAACAGTGATGAGCAGATTTTACGCTCTTCAAGTACTCTTTCAACAACATTGGTAATCCGATGTATTTGGTCAATCGTCGAATGTTGACTTCTAAACCCAAACTGATGATGTGGTATTAGGTTCCTCTCTTCAATAATAGGTTTGAGGCGTTTTACCAAGAGTTTTTCAAAGACTTTTGAGATAATTGGCAAAAGAGAGATGGGACGGTAAGATGCTTTCTCCCTGTGATCTTTTCCTGGCTTAGGTATCATTATAACCTCTGCTATTTTCCACTGTCTTGGGACATATCTTATCCTAAAAGAGGCGTTTATCAAATGTAATAATTTTCGAACAGCCTTTTCTGGTAATTCCTTAACAATTTTTCCAGTTATTAATTCATAACCAGGAGCTTTATTAGCTTTTAAACCTGTTATTACCTTTACAAGCTCGTTGTATGTTACTTTACCAATATCCACTAGGTCGTTCTTTTCTATTGGTATTAATGTTTCACCTGCTGCTTGCGCCTCAAATGGTTTGAATGTGTTCTCTAGGTGAGCAGCAAACAAATCAGCTTTTTCCTTATTACTTCTTGCCCAAGTATTGTCAACCTTCCTAATTGGTGGAATATGGTTTCTAGGTCTCTTGATGCTTTTAGTGGCTTGCCATATTTTGTAGTCACTATCCTTATCTGACGATAGCCCTTCAAGATATCTAGAAATGGATTCGCTTTTAATTTGTTTCAATAATCTCTTAAGTTTATTGTTCAGTTCATTTAACTCAGATTTATATTGAGGCACTCGAGTTTTCTGCCACTTTTTACGGATTTTCCTTTTCTTCTGAATCAAATCCCGTACTTCTATCGGGTATGTGATATTACTCTTAGGTTTGGATAACCAAGGTGTACTATTCCAAGCTGATTTTTGGATATTATGGATGTAAGCCTCTACTTCGTCTTCCAATTGATCAGGAGTCTTAAGAGATGTTTGCAGTTCTATTCTACAACTCAACTCCTTTCTAAAATCATCCCAATTAGTTTTAAGATTTGTTAACTTAGGAAGTTCATCTTTTGTATTATATTCCCACTTATTGTCATAATAACTGGAGAATGGTCAGAAGCCAACTCATAACTTTCACCAACACACACATACCCATCCGACACGCCTTTAGCGATGAAAAATCAAGAAGATCAGGATCTTTCTAGAATCCGATGGCCAGTAAGTTGGTTTGCCGGTGGAGTAGAAATCGCATTTAATTTCTCTCCCCGATTCGTATAATGCTTTACCTTTTGCAGTAGTCAATCGTGACCCCAATAAGTGTTCTTTGCATTGAAGTCACCTCCTATTATAAAATTATGTCCTAGTGTATTAAAAAGCTTTAAATAGTCCTCCTTCTTAGATTATGTCTAGGTGGACAATATATAGATGATATATTAAAGTATTTGTTTTTGAATTTCACTGCAACTGTTGTAATTTGCATTGTTTCTAGCTTTATTTCAAAACTTTCATAGTGTTTAATGTTGTTTTTGATAAGGACAGCAGAGCCTCCTCTGGCTTTGTTTGAAGGATGATCCACATGATAAAGGCAAAAGTCTCTGATTTTAAAATAGGATTGATTAGTGAAGTGTGTTTCTGACACCAAGCAGATATCAATTTTCTCATTAATGAGGAACAATTCCAACTCCATGGCTAGCTGAGAAAGTCCATTAGCATTCCAAGTGGCTATTCGCAAAGTATGGTTCATGTTTTCATTTTTTCTTATTTTTATTCATATTGCTTTCTACCTTGCTTATTCTTTCAAATATTAACTTATTTGTGTGTCTTTGTTCATCTAGTTTTTCTAATATGATTTCCAGATTCTTTTCTATTGTTGCTGTTCCGGAAAAACTTCTACCTAAGGCTTTCGCATATGTTGTCGGTGCCATACTAGTGTCGTTACTCTTACTGTTAGATGTTCTGTTGGATTCCTGTTGTATAGTAGGCCTACTATTTATATTCCTTTGAATATGATTTTTAATTCTTAATACACCATTTCTGCGCTTCTGCAATTCTTTGGCAACCTCACAGCCCCGATAATTTGCTGGATGTTTACCGTGACAGTTAACGCACTTTGGAGGATTATTTTTACTCACTGTGCACACCGCAGTTAGATGTTTCCCAGCACATTTAACGCACCTTGGGTCTCTCTGGCAGTACCCTTGAGTATGATTATACCCTTGACATCGCTTACACTGAGGTATTAGAGTGAGATTCCTTCTAAGGGGCTCAATTTTTACCACAATGTTAAGAATTGATTTAATATTATAAATGTTATCAACAATCTCTTTGTTGTCAAAAGTTAACATAAACAAAGGTAGACCTCTCCTTTTTGTTATTATCTCACCATTCTCGTTTTCACTTTTTTCTTTTTTCAAGATATTGACTGCATCGAGAATCTTGAAACCTTGTTGTTTCAAGTTGTCAATAATATCATCTTTAGCACACGATGAATGTAAGCCTCTAGCCATTACTTTAATTGGCCTTTCATTCTTATCTTCGAACGAGTACCACTGTATGTTGTCGCTCTTCAATTTTTGTGTAACTGTAGCTGTCAGAGTCTGGCATGTTTACTTTCCAAACATTATTGTTTAGAGCAGTTAATTTATAGTCTTTATCTGAAGCAACTTGCAGTATTGTTTGCAAATTCGAGTAACTGGCTACCCCAACTATATTTATAGGCGGAGGTTTTTGTAATTTCATTTTAGCTCTTACATCCTTTGAATGTTTTATCATGTCTTCCTTACTTTGGCGGGAAGGACTCATCTTCTCTTCACACGTTTGCTCTTGTATTTCTGGAGAGAATACAGCTTTCCTTTTTTTGTTAGGTCTTTTTTTCTTGATAATCCATTCTGTTTCTTGAGCCAGATCCTCTTCGTCTGTATGGTATACAGAGTGTTCTAGTTTTTCATCACTATTTTCCTTATTTGAACCACTTATCTGAATCTCTTTAAGAAGACTATTTTTAGCTTTTAAATCCTTCATTTCTTGTCTTAGATCTAATACCATGTTCTCTAGTTCTTGAATCCTGTATCGAAGTTCATGATTTTCTCTTAACAAACTAGTATTTTTGTCCCCTGTGTTTGTACTAACTTTATCACTAGGGGATCTTATCATTCTTGAACTTCTCTTAAAAGGGTCATCCATAAGCAATGTTTGCCCCCCCCCCAGAATCCGTGGGGCCTGCCTCTGTCGAGGGTGGATTTTCCAGCACAGCTGGGCTGCCACCTGGGGTAAGTACATCCGTAGTTGTTTTGATCATTGCAATACCGTTGACCGGCTCACACCTGTAACCCTAGGCAAGGGGCCCTTACAAGGTACTACCATCCGGAGCCAGATGGACCAAGGTTTTTTAGAGAGGTGTTACTCCTCTATCACTCACCACTTCCTGTTACTTGGTAACAGGCCCCGGGCTTGTGACCGGCATAGCGGGCTTGAGGAAACGATATGATTGCATTAAGAATTAAATACAAATTGTTTAATGACGCCTGTTTACAGGGATTTTTAGGGATTTTTTTCTATTTCTCAGGGTAAAAAAGGGAAATTTTTTATGAGAGTTGAAAACTGAGAAAGTTGATTGGTAACACTGGTGAAAATAACAAATACAAATTGTTTAATGAAGTTTGTTTACAGGAATTTTTTAGGCAATTTCTTCTGTTTCTCAGGGTAAAAAAAGGAGATTTTTTATGAAAGTGGACATAATCATTTTTAATAAATAAATAAATTTTTATCATTATTTTTACCATTATAAATAATAATTTTTATTTTTATTTAAATGATCATTTATTTTCAGGTAATGCAGTACAAATAAGTATTTCACTAACTTAGCTTATAAAATTCGCGTTAATGATATCCTTCAGCCTATAAAAACGTAATTAATTCTTAAGGTCTGTGGTAATATAAACCGACTATCTGCTAAACGATACACCTAATAAATAACCAGATATGCATCTACAATGGTCATTTGTAATTTACAAGTTCTCGTGTAATTGTGTAATTTTATGATGATTTATGCTAATTATTACACAACATAGTAATTACAGTAATAATGGGAAAGAAAATCGAAGCAGCAGTTTTGATGGATTTCAAAAATTACTCTCTCACATTCAATTCACATTATTAAGACCAGTAGATAGGACCTAAGTTATTATTTCACGCTAGCGCTCAAACGTTAATTCCGAAAATAACGAAACTTGGCACTTTATTTCACAGTATTTTAATGTATTGATTGTCAATGTTGACAATAAAAGAATTACATGGTTTATAAACAAGTATTGTTTTTGAAATTGTTAACAACGTTTGAAGAATATGGATCAACTCTCGTTCCAAAGTGCATAACTTAAAACATAAATATAAAAAGTTTAAGCACATGAAAAAAAGGTTGATCCATTGGCGTACTCTCGAAACGTCTGGTTGTTTCTTATTGTTTCTATACAAATAGTATTCTGTCAGAAAGGCTTACTCTTGAAACGTCGTATAGCTTATTGTTTCTACACGAGTAGTATTTTGTCAAAAAGGCCTACTCTTGAAACGTCGTATAGCTTATTGTTTTTACATGAATAGTATATTGTTAGAAAGGTGAATTCTTGAAACGTCGTATTGCTTATTGTTTCTACACGAACAGTATTTTGTTAAAAAGGCCTACTCTTGAAACGTCATATAGCATATTGTTTTTACATGAATAGTATATTGTTAGAAAGGCGAATTCTTGAAACGTCGTATAGCTTATTGTTCTACATGAATAGTATTTTGTCAGAAAGGCCTACTCTTCAAACATCGTATAGTTTATTGTTTCTACATGAATAGTATTTTGTCAGAAAGGCCTACTCTCGAAACGTCGAATAGCTTATAGTTTCTACACGAATAGTATTTCGTTAGGAAGGATTTATGTCAACAAGAAAGGAACGCGTCACTGCCGTTTCAAGATGGCGGCCTCTGTTTTAAAATAACGAGTGTAAACAGTTTCAGCCAAACCCATAAATCGATTGCTTTGAAATTTGTTACAAAGATATCCTGCGTAAAGCCTAAATGACTTATGTGTAACATTTTTTCTTATTTACTTCTGTTTCAAGATGGCGGCCTGTGATTTAACGATTAAGAGTGTACGCAAGTTCAATCTAACGCATTGGCCGATTGTTTTGAAATACAAATGTACCTTTTATAAAGCTCTAAATTCATTTTCGTTTCAAAACTGCGGGCTCTGATTCAACAACATAGCCGCCTCGGTGGCCTAGTGGATAGCGTACTAGGCTTTCACCCCGAGGACCCGGGTTCGATTCCCGGCGAGGGCTTGGCATTTTCATACGCTGTAAATCATCCCACCGTCTGCATTAGCCCAAGTGTGCACAATAGTCGGACGTTAAAAAAAAAAAAAAATCTGATTCAACATTGAGCGTGTAGTTGCTGGTAATACTGGCAGATCGGCAAAACCTATGTTAATTTTGCCTTATTAATTTGTTCAATCATAAAATTTATGAAGAAAGAGCAAAAAATTTCCAATACAGTCTGTCCAATAACATTTTTCGTAAATATTGCCTTAAAATGGCGGAAAAAATTAATTAATGATATACTGCGACTTCTACTGTTCTTTCAACTACTACTAATAACGCAATTTTAAACTGATACATATGTAGTTGGTTAGAGAATTTATTTCTTATTAAATATTCTTGGCACACAAGTGTTTCGCCGACGTTATGGACAGTTCTTTCTTAAGTAGGGGCGCGGGTTGAAACGCAAGAGGAGACGATAACGACGTTTGCAGTTTTTCTTAAAAAAATGTTTTTAACTGTTTTGGGTCTCTGCGTGCTGGCTTATCTTTCAGTACAGTCACGCAGGAAAGTGCACATTACGCGTGCGTGACATCGAACTGTACAGTCAAAGCTAACATTATTAATTGTTCTTATAATTTTTCCAAAGCATTTTTATCTGTATTTTCTAGTGTCGTAATAAATGAATTCAATAATACGAGGGCGGTTTGTTAAGTCAGTGACTTTTTGAATAAAACAATTTTTTTTCGGCAAATAAACATTTTATTTTTTACATAATCACCTTTTAGCTCGATACATTTAGTCCAGCGTTTTTCTAATTTTTTTATTCCCTCCAAATAATAGGTTTCCTCAAAGCTCTCAAAATACGCGTTTGTTTCGGTAATGACTTCTTCATTCGACTCAAATCTCTTACCGCCCAGCCATTTCTTTAGGTTTGGAAACAGAAAATAGTCGCAGGGAGCTAAATCTGGAAAATATGCTGGATGGGGTAGCAGTTCGTATCCCAATTGGTGGATTTTGGCCCTCGTGACTAGACAAGTGTGCACACGTGCATTGTCTTGATGGAACAGCACTTTTTTCTTCGCCAAATGCGGCCGTTTTTGCTTCAAATCAACGTCGAATCTGTTCAAAATCTTTGAATAATATTCGCCGGTGATCGTTTTACCTTTTTCAAGGTAATCGATGTGAATGACACCACGTGCATCCCAAAAAACTGTGGCCATGACCTTGTTGGCTGACAGACTCTGTTTGGCCTTCTTTGGTCTACGTTCACCCCTAGCAACCCACTGTTTCGATTGCTCCTTAGTCTCTGGCGTGTTGTGATGGATCCATGTTTCGTCCACAGTAACAAAACGGCGCAAAAATTCGTTCGGATTACGGCTGAACATCGCTAAACACCCTTTTGAAGTGGTCACACGATTGCGCTTATGGTCGAGTGTGAGCAATCGCGGCACCCATCTCGCGGAGAGTTTTTCATGTCCAAATATTCGTGTAAAATATGATGTACCCGTTCAGTTGAGATACCTACAGCATGAGCCAACTCACGCACTTTCATTCTCCGATCATCCAATATCATTTCATGGATTTTATTGACGATTTGCGGCGTGATCACTTCTTTTGGGCGACCTGAACGTTCGGCGTCACTAGTGCTGGTACGACCACAGTAAACCACTTCTTAACCATTGAAATTGATGGTCCCCGTAGTATTTATCAAGTCTTTCCTTAGTTTCAGTGATGGATTTTTTACGTAAAAAGTCCACTTAATCAGCACACGAAATTCACTTTTTTCCATTTTCGTAAAAATTCACGAGGTTGTCTGCTTTGAACGGCTATCAAACACCAACTGCAGACGTAGCTTGCTCAAAATTAGAAAGTTGCCCACTGATAGATTGACGGCAGCACTGTTGCATTTGGAGTAACTGCGCGGGAAATTCAGAAAGTCACTGACTTATCAAACCGCCCTCGTTCATGACCTGTACCGCAAAAATGTTATGTTGGTAGCGATTGTAAATAAATTTAGCCAAGGCCTAACAAGGGGAGCCCACTATGGAAGTTTTAAGTAAACAAGTCTTTTGAATAAGTATTTCATTTTCCTTAATGGATACAAACATGTTGGTTGATTTAGTTACCCTTGAAAAGGCTACATAAAATTGTCCGTGAGTAAAGACGATATTTGATAAATATAATCCTGATCTTTGAAGTGCTTGTCTGCGTCTTGTTTATAGTGACATCAAACGTAATGTTAATAGATTGTTGTCTAGTTAATTGAAAAGGCATGCTTGATAACCTCTAACCGTATTTTAACATTTGACTAATTGTACTTCGTATTTTATGATGTCTGTATTAACAATAGATAAATGCACGATGGAAGGAGAAATCACACACACACACACACACACATATATATATATATATATATATATATATATATATATATATATAGCTTATGTGTGTGTAAAACAGTGTCTAAAACATGTGTTTGTTAATCGAAATACTTTTCCCAGCTTGTACGACGGGCAAGGAAGGGCAGTCAGTAGGGCCACGTAACCTATAAATTTAATGACTTTTAAGTAAATATTGAAATTGTTCTAAAGACGTTATGCAAAAAAGAGGCATTTGTAATGGGATTGTCTATTCGTGATTAATAAGTAAGCTTCATAAAATATACAAAATATTGTCTGATTTGAGGTGCCGTGCATTGCCGTTTTGCCTATGGTAGTTAAAAGTGTCTTTTATGTAAAATTTTTCTACAAGCAGTAAGTTTTAGCTCAAAATCGCTTGGCAATGTTAGAAGCAGGTTAAGAAAATCTTTCTAAAGATACCTTTATGCCTGTACGAATAGTATGTGCTGAGAAAAAGAGATGTTGATTCGAGAAATAATGTATATGATAAAAGAAAACGTTTGGCACAAAAATTACATAAATACATAATGTAGTGAATATCATTGCACAAAACAAATCCCAATGGCCGTTAGCGATATTTTTCTCGCTTTAGGCAGTGAAAATAAACGGAGTAGAAGTACAACCACCATTTAAAAAAAACGTGCTCAATATTATTGGCTGAAGTCTAAATAATTAGACTACCTGCTGCTACGAACGCTGCAAGCAGCAGTCAGAGGAGGAAGACATTTGAGAAAATAACTTTACTATTATCTATTTAACTAAAGTTGAACACTCTGCCACCAGCAGTTCACTTGCCTCTCATAAAGGTTATCATTCTAATACATTCACAAGTTACTTCTGAACTATACATTTCTTTCATTTCAAATTTCGTATACTAATTAATAGCTGTCAAACTGGTTTTTTGTGGTGTAGCAGCCCATACATTTAGTTGCAAATCACAATATATTTGCAAACCGATATGTTTCATCAAAATCGGTCCATTCGTTTAGCACAGATATCTAGAGAGAAACACGGAGAAAAACTTTACACAAACTAATTCAATTCAATTAAAAATGTATCAAGTGATTAAGTACCCAAATAAAACATATGCTATGGATATCTTTAAAAAAGGGGTAATTTTACCATATTTATAGAAAATATTTATAATGTAAATCACTGACATTATTTCTATAATTATGACAGATAAAATACAATGTTCTTTTATGAAGCAACCTTAAATATTCCATTTTGGAAATAGCTTTGTTACAAGATAATCATAAAGTGGTGGCCATTCAAAATTTAAAAAAAAAATAACATTGTTATCCTAAACTTTTTAAAAATCTTAGATAACGAATGACAACAATCATGAAACAGAAAAAAAACTTCGCTGTGTACCAAATTCTTCCTAGTTACTAACAAAATCAATTTTTGTGCTAACATTGTACCAAAAAATGAAGAATGCTAGAACACACACAAATTCAACAACTCCTAAAACCATATTCTAAATGATAGGATCAGTGCTTATTTCATATAATAGCTACACAAATATCTCACTTTTCAATGAAATTCACTAATAAAAGGCTGCCTATAGACTCTAAGAACACCCTGTATATAAAAATGTAACAATTGCTGGTTGACCTTGTAAAGATAAATAGTTTCTAATTATAAAATATTTTTAATATGACCAAAGAGACCTGGTAATCTCGCCCTGTTTTCCATTTCAATCTAAGCTTTAAATCCAATCAGATGTTCCTTCACATGACCCTAATAAAGCAAGGTTACTGAACCTTCACAATTATTCTTGTATTACATGGTTAATATCTGTCAACATTAATTGAAGAGTGTAATAATACTTCCTTTATAAGACATTTAAGTCAGTGTTTATATATTACAAATAGCAAGTTTAGAACATTACCTTACTTCAATAGGCCTATTTATTTCCAAATCATAAATTTCTTTTTCAAACTTTGGTAATTAATTTGTTTTGAGAATAAAAAAAAACAATTTACACCAGTTTTGAAAAATTATGTTTCTTAAATATTCTTTTTATTTGTCAGTAGTTCATCAGTAAGAATTTTTAATTTTATAACAACCTATAATGAGTAGATAATTGTTTTATTAAAATGTTTAGAACAGTTTTTGAGAAAATTTATAATTTTTTTAATAGTCCCTAAAAAAAACATTCTGATATGACATAACAAATCTGATAAAATTGTTCATCTATAGATTACAACCCAGCTTATAATTTATAGACTGCACCACAGAGACATGTTTCCAAAAAAATATTCGAGTAATAGTAGTGGTGGTATGTTGGAATGTGGTGATTTATGGGTTAGGGGGCTTACATATATGGTAGCTTGCCTGGTATTATGGAGTATGGTGGTACTGAAATGGAGTGGGCATTTGTTGTTGATAAGGGCAAGGCTTAGCAAGGGGTTTTTATAGGGTAAGGTTCTTGACCTGAATTACTGAATTACCCTTAATGACAAATACCACAGCTATTCCAATGCTTGCTTGTAGGGTATCAGTTATTAAGGTTGAAGGACTTCACAATGCTAATGGACACAAATGTAAAATTATTTAAACAATTTTAGAAAAATTTATTAAAGATAGAAACACATACACATTTATTTTTTTACAAACTTAAAATAAAATAAAATACACACTTTTTTATTTTATTCAGATAAAGAACTGAATAAGGCAAAATACTTTTTGTTTGCTGTTGTTGAGTATGTTTATGGCCGTGTTATTTATGGCTTGTACTCGTAGAAATTCAATCAAGCAGCATTAAAAAACCAAGTATTTTGTCATATCAAATTTCCTGGCAAAAAGTGTTAAAACTAGTCTCCAATAAGGCTAGTTGATATATACATAAAATTAAAAACCAGACACATATTTCTTCTTAGGAGTCTGCCTATGTGAGTTTTCCAACACACTTTGGGAAAGATTGATTGGCTTTGCAGAACGTGCAGAAATACCAGACAACATGCTTCGCCTTGAATGTGCTGGTGACGGGGCATTACAGGCCCTTTCCAAATAGGAGAAACTCAGATTTGGTGTATCAATGACTTCATCAGTTTCTGTTATTTTGTTCTTTATTTCAAGTGGTTCAGGCAGCTGAGAGTGAAGTTGAAGTTCAGTGTCTAGAATATCAATAATAATAATAATAATAATAATAATAATAATAATAATAATAATAATAAATTATTTCCTATCTCACACATCTAAAACTTAAATTTGTGATGAATAGAATATTTATTACTACTGCACACGAAAAAATGTGGGGTCAACATTTGTTCTTAAATTGCTAAATGTTTTGATTATTAAGAAGCTAGCAAGTACTCATTGATAACTTTTATTTTTTTAATGTAATTTTAAGAATATACTATTAAAATTGTATTATAAAACCTTATGAATTTTAAATTAACAAATCAAAAAAATATCATTTAAAATACTAAATTTTAATTAATAACACCCAATAAACTTAACTTTAATTTACAAACTGGTACTTTAAATAATCTAATCAAGTTTGGTCTTCTAGCCTTTTAATTTAATTAGGTTACTAAAAATATTGTTAATATGTGAAAAAAATATATTTTGGAGTGTAACAATCAAATCTCAGTCTGTTTTACAGTAATGGCTACATTTTATACGATATTTCATTTACGTTTTCACAAGCTATAAATCACCATTATTACATACATATTAGCCTGCAATATAAAATGGAGCAGAATATCAATTTTTCAACTTAAACTTATGGAAATTTAAAAGCAGAAAGATGGGAATTTCAGGAGATTTAGTCTTACAAGAAGCAATGTTTTACTTACTCTTATATTGAATATAACAGATTCTATATTATAAAGTATGGTGCATCAACCTTAATAAAACGTACCTGTACCACTGCCCAACCAATTGAGAACCTTTTCTGCAGGATCTTGCACCTCTACAGTTGCTTCCTTCACGCATTCCCATTCTGGTTCATCCTGCACCTCCCACACAGCCAGTAAGGGTGCTGCTAACATATCCACACAGTTCTCCAGGTAGGACTTGGAAACTCTCCAGTCTTCATCGCTTGGTTTGCATTTACTCAGCTTCGACTGGGACCAACTCATCGGTGAAGTTTGCCACTTGTTAATTACTGAAAAACATTTTGATATATTTCATACTTTCATAAGTCTTTTTACAAATTTAGTATTTCAAATGAAAATGGTAGTAATATAATATCTAAATGGTGGGTGGACAAAGACAAAATAAAGACAGGAAGACATGCACATTTTTTCTTACATTCAATTGCAATTATTTTAAAATGTTGGATAATTTATATTAGTGATAAGTCAGTGCCTTCTAAAACTTTCAGTTTGGGAATAAAATTAAGAAGAAAATAAAAAATGGAACAAACTCAAACCTTAAAAACCTATTTTTCAGTTCCTACTATTAGTTCACACTCTCCCTATATATGTTTATTTATCTTGTTCAAATTTTCAATTGTTAATAAAACACTTTCTATTCATCCCCTTAAGTCCAAATAAATTTTTTTAAACTTTAGCGGATGACACTTAATGTTAATACAGTTTTTGTCAAATATATAATCACATATTTGTACAAACTATATGATAGGATTTTCTTAGGTAATTCCTACTATTATTCATCCACTCAAGTTCAAATACAATTTCTTAAACTTGTAGTTTAAACAGTTTTTTTGTCAAATATATAATCACATATTTGTACAAACTATATGATAGGATTTTCTTAGGTAATTCCTACTATTATTCATCCACTCAAGTTCAAATACAATTTCTTAAACTTGTAGTTTTTTGTTTTTGTTATTTTAAGGTGAAAAGCACATTGAGGCTATTGTCGCCTCCCTAAATGTTAGTGTGAGTGTAAAGTGTTAAAGTCATAAGTGTAAGTGTATGTTAGACTCGGATACTGCAACGGATGTCTAAATCCTCTCAGTAGGTGCAGCTAGTCTATTAAACTTGTATTGGATAACACTTGATGTTAATACAGTTCATTGTAAAATATTAATATTGCATATTTGTACAAACTATATGATAGGATTTAATTTAAATAACACTTATATTCTATCCTATGTTAATTTTAGGAATTGTAGCATGCAGCTGTCTCACTGACCTGATGGAAGCACAAAGGAATTGACTTAAAAAAATTTTTTTTATATTATTGTTACATATTAACCTGCCAAGCACAGTACAATTTAGAAAATAATTAAAATTTATTATTTATTTTCAAAACCTTTATTCTTTAAACAAAAACTAAAATTTTTAAATCAATTTTCAATCACCAACCACTAATTTCTATTCATAAATTATCAACAGAATTGAAAAACTTACTTTCAAAAATATCACCAAAATCATCTGTAGCATTAGCTCGTACAGGTTCTGCATCGCTCGTGACTTCCCATTTGCTAAAACTTTCGTCAAGAGGAGGTGCACATGCATTGACACATCTTTTGTCTTGCAGCTGCTGGCAGAATACATCTCCAACTGAGTTTGATCTCAATATAAACAAGCCGTTATTCATCGGGACATGTGTGATGCCTGTCAAGCTGAGATCACACCTACAAAATCAATTTAGTTATCAGAATTTTTTTAATGGAAACAGCTATTGCCGTTAGATGCCCTTCTTATAAAACCATATCAACTATCACACATCAAATGAAAGAGCTGTAAAATAAAAAACTATTATATACTGTAGCATTATGGCTACAAATACAATTTATTAAACATACTTATAGTGTCACACCATATTTCTGCAATAACCTGTGTATTTGAGCACCAAATTATTTCTGATTGTATGCTACACTTATCAATAAACTATATTTGTTTAAAACGGAGCAATAAAAAACAAGTACCGTGTTAAAATATTACTAAATATCTAACCTAGACAGTAACGAAGGTTCCAAGCAGTTCCCATGGCAACGCAAAGTCTGTAGGCTCTCAACTGGGGAAGTTAAAGTGAACGGAAGATTACAGGATACACTGACATCTTCTTTCCATGTGTTTACAATGGAACACACAGACCTCTGAGCTTGCCCAGCCATTAAGAGCATTTCACACCTGAAACATTTATAAAAGTTTATTTAGAAAAAAATAATAATAACTGGAGCTAAACTTTATCACAATTTAAATTATTTAAAAGAGATTTAAATGAAAGACTTTTGCACTAAAAAAATATATGTTGCTATTTTCCAAAAAAAATCAAATTAAAAAATATGGTTGTTAGTTTGTTTTTGTTTTTTTCTATTTTATTTCTGAGTGGTAAATTTCTTTTATTTCAAATTTGTTATAATGACAAGAATTATGAATCTTCATATACAGTAAAACAAATAAGGTAATTTTGAAAAACCCTTTATTTTTGAGGAGGGGTTTCATTTATAGCTCCCAAAATAAACTTTTTGAGAAGGTAGCAATTGATATGTTCAAATAGTTAAAGACTAGACTAGAGCAAAAATTGACAGACATTTTTAAAGCTAAATTTTATAAATTTAGGTTTTGTAAGTAAAAAAAGGTCTCTAGACCAGATTGGTATGAAACCAATCTAATAAAATAAAATATGTATATATATAGATATAAAATATATAAATATGAGATATAAAAAATATATACTTGAGCCAAATTTATTAAAATAGATTAATTCAATTTTTTTACTAGGTATGTCCAGGAAGTACTATTTTATTCTACTGCCACCTTAGTGATGCTATCGACACTTCACATATGCGTGCTAGTATTCCTGCTTCATTGCCTCTTCACTGATGCCATTACGGTTGATTTATGTAGTGCTTAAAGTTTTCTGTGTGCTTAAACATATAAAATGTTTAAGACAATTCATTAACCCACTGACTATAAAATTCGTTCTGTCATTCGGTTTTTTAATGCAAGGAAAGTTAAGCCAGCTGAAATTCATCTTCAAATTAAAGATGCCGATAGCAGAGCTGAGGTGGTGATAGAACAAAGTGGTACTTACTTTCTGTACACACCTTATAGAAACGTGCACAGACATCGAAGTAAAATTTACTTTTTTGAACTCGGAGTACAGATATTAATTTTATTAATGCCCATATTATGATCTATTACTTAGTACTTAGTACTTAGTGGGAAAGTAGAAACTGTTACAAAGTAATTGTATGTACTCAAACCAAGCCTTTCTATTCTTTTTTTATGTACAATTTACTCTGTTATTTCATGTTCTACAATTTTTAAAAGTATAATAATGATAAAACCAAGGAACAAAAAGCTTGAAAAAAATTAACATCAATTTTAGAAACAAAAATAATTAACAGTTAAAACAAACTAATGTTGAAAACAAAACATTTTAGCGATTTCTTAGTTATTTTGCTGTGCCTATGAAAACAAATTTTGTAGATGCTTTTTTGAAACCAGAGATATGAATAAATCTGACAATAAAATG
This sequence comes from Callitettix versicolor, assembly GCA_022606455.1. Classification (NCBI taxonomy): domain Eukaryota; kingdom Metazoa; phylum Arthropoda; class Insecta; order Hemiptera; family Cercopidae; genus Callitettix; species Callitettix versicolor. The sequence goes on along the minus strand of CM040190.1, from coordinate 61,025,184 downwards.
AGTTTGCTTTGCAAAAATGTTTACTTTAATATAACTTAGGCCATATGTTAAACATTTTAAAATTGCAGCTATCAAAACATTTACTTTTGCAGCTATAACGATTTGTGCTAGACTTTTTTAATCAATTATGTAACATTTTATTTTAAAAGTTTTCCAAAACTCGTTTATAATCTAGAAGAACCTTGGATTTAGGCACAAAGCTTACCAAGTTATATTAAACCCCATATTGAAGATAGTAGTTAGAGATAATCAAACTTTAATAAAAAGTCTGCATATTTTATACTTGTTAACAATGCCACATTTCTAGATCCAAAACTAGTGACACACAACTTGGTATTTTTGAACAACACTGAAAGTATTTTAAACAAATTCATATTACAGTTCTAATCCTTAGTTAAGCTTTATTATTGCCGTTATCTACCAATTAACAATCAGTAATATTTCTGAACAGACCTTGTTTTGTTTGACTCTTAATTGTTGACAAATTAAAGCTTTGCATTTCAAAATAATTGGCTTCATATTACTTGATAAACTTTATACTTTTATATTTGTCCCCAACAGGGGGATGTATACTACTTGCACCTATTGAGAGGATTTAGTTGTCCCTCGCAGTACCCGAGTCTAACACTCACTTACACTTACAACACTAAACTTACGACTTTAACACTTTACACTCACACTACATTTAGGGAGGCAATAATAGCCTCAATGTGCTTTTTGCATTAAAAAAAATATATATATATTTGAATTTTACTAACGAGTTACTGAAACCAGCAGAGAACCCAATGTATGGGGAAATGGGCAGCAAATGTGTCCACCGCTGCATGAATCCAGATCTGATGTCTAATGAGAATGCTTGATGGTTGGTCCCAACATACTGAACATGGCTCCTAATACTACTTGGTACACATATACTGATCTCTTCGCAGTTCTCACACAACTTCTTCGGGCACCAGCTGACCTGTGTTTCTGCCAGACCACACTTAAAAAGAAAAAGTTAGGTTAAGATTAATTTAAAGATGAAAAATATATAAATAAACCCTGATCATCTAAATTAAGCTTACTGTAAATCTGTTAAATATTACCAATTTTCACTTCCTGTCAATAATCTCAAAGTACAATTTTTAGACAAATTATCAGTCACAACTATTTTACAAAAATTTTCAAACAAAACAGTTTGGCAGTCAAGTTTAGTTTTATAGCAAAAATTAGAAATCTACTAACCCGATGATCCAATAAATGCACACAACAACGATCAGTAAGCAGCAGAAGGTTAGGTTCACTGTAATGAATTGATCCCCAATTGTCAGAGGTTACAATTCCTTCTCCTTTTTGTATTTTCACACTACACACACATTTCCTAAATAAAAATAAAAATTACACATTAATCTACAGCTGGGTGTAGAGACTTATGCCATTTGCAAACACCTTAATTAAATAGTTACTTATTATAAAATAATGATCAAAAAAACATTTCTTCAGATTTTTCTATTTAATTTTGAACTATAAATTTAGATTTCTTGTCCCCACCACTATACTTTCTATTGTATTTTATATAGTGTGAAAGTAAAAACAAATGGTATTGTTTGAGCAATACTATACACACTTAATTACAACACTCAATGCAATACGAATGCACATGCATTGCCTAGTACATAGAAATTGTATTTATAATGGCAACACTTGTGCAATAATAACAAGACAATAACATTTGTTGATGCAGTGCACTCAACGTGATACAGAGTGCTGATTTTTTCGATCAGTGTTGCTTCACTTCTGTTTGCAAAAAATAATGCGAATAAAAAAGGACCTTCTGTGCATTCATGGAAATAACCTTCTTTCTTAATGGAAGTTTCCCATTTTGTGGAATTTTACATTAAAAAATTACCCCAGTGCTTATTTGACAAGTTTGTAATAGAGAAAATAGCAGTAGAATTTAAGGACCCTTATCCTAACTATGTCTGGGAAAAAAAAAAAAAAAATGATTAGGCCTAATTTTATTATTTTCTAAGACTTTTAATTTAACCATATGCCAAGTGCCTAACATAGGGAATTTATTTTAACTGATTATCTGAAGCCTATTCATAATCATTAATTAAAACATAATAATTAGAATTATGACCTACTTTTCCGTCTCATGGTTTATTTACTCACCTCGTAAAGGCTACTGCAGTTTTGAAACCTTACTATTTCATCTTCAGGCCATAATACAAAATGTCAAATCGCTCTGCCGAAGTCATCATAAAGTTAAACAAAACAATAACGTGTGTTTTCAATATTTTGTTTAACTTTGTGATGACATCAACAGAGGGAATTGACATTTTGTATTAAGGCCAGAAGATGAAACAGTAAGGTTTCGAAATTGCAGTAGCCTTTACTAGGTGAGTAAATAGACCACTAGATGGAAAAAATAGGTCATAATCCTAATTATTTAAATATATGGTCCGTTGGCTATGCTACAATAATGAAAACTTAATAGTATGTAAAAACCATATAAAGGTTCCATTTCCATTCCACTCTCTTAATTTGGAAAATAATAAACAAAATGTCGTCTCTCTTTCTATTCCTCTTAGATTGGATATTGCTCTCAATATTACTTTAATGACAGAACTTTAGTGTTTAAACCAAGTTTTATTTCTAATGGAAACAACCACCTTAAACTTTAGCCCACACTGCTATAAATTGGATCCAATGAAAGCTTAGATCAAATCTAAAAAAATCATTGTTTCTCTTACTCACTCTGATTTATCCAGTTGGTACAGCCTGAGTATTCCGTAGTTGGACAACACACAATAATCCCCTTCGGCATGACTCGCCAAAGCAACACTAACAAAACCTTCTCTCAATGATTGCTTACTCTGAATACTGTGAATCGAGTTCAATTTCATTTTCCCGTCTTCATCGCCTGTCTTTAAAATATGTATTTGGGTCTTCTGTCTGGCGGCAATCCTTCCTGAAATAGAATGTTGAGATAAGTTTTGTATTAGAAAGAAGTACACATTTTTATTTGTCTAAGCTTGTTTGCTGATAGTTCTTCGATACACAATGTAAAGTTTGTAATGGTATTTTCAACTTAATCTAACGTACAAGTTGAAACATTTAGCAGAGTATAATAGTTAAATTTATTAAAAGGTGAGGCTGGAGTACTAAATTTAAATAAAAAGAAAATTTGAAATTAATTTCAAAATGAACTTAAAATTAATAGTTAAATAAAATAGCAATATCAAGAACTGATTAACGCAAGATATTAAAATTGAAAGAGAGGCATGTACACAAATTAGATTTACTATAACGTAAAAAATAAATAACAATTAATAATAAATAGCCCAACCAATTAGGCCTAATTAGCCTATGTTTAGATTTTTTTTTTAATTAATAGTTGTATGGAATATGAAAGGCACAATAAAGTTGTTTTAATGTCTTTGAGATAAAAAGTAATTTTTATCATTAAACTGCACAAATGGGCTATTTCACAAATCTACATTCTGGAAAAAACTATGTCAAGTTTGGTTAATTTTAGGGCTTTTTTGAATTTGAAAAACACAATAATCTTGTTATTTTTTTTACAAATGCAATAGTTTGAGTCAATTTAAGAAATGAATTAATGATGTATCAATAAAATCAATATTTTATCGATTACAAAGGAGTATTAACATCAGAATGAAAAAAGATTATAATATGTTTAGTAAAAGGAAAATAACTCATAAAAAAGTGAAGTGTTAAAGTTCAGGACGTGTATAAAAAGTGTAACTTGGTTACCGGTACTAAATGTATTTTTTTGAAAAACTACAGTAGTGCTCTTTTCATGTCAAAGTTTGTTCTTTATATGCAGTAACATAAAAATTTTATGTTACTATTTTTAAAAAATACTAAAATTTTTTTAATATTTTCAATACTAAAATTTGTTTCTTTAGTACTGGTGGGCACATTAATATGGATATTTTCTGGTGGAAACAGCTGATGTGCAAAGCAACCTAATCATACCCCTAGCTCATACAACTCAAGATACACACATATTCATTACTCTATGTTGCTTGGCTAATACTAAGGTGAAAAACAGTCTGTGCTGATTGAGTGAATGGCATTATGACATGACCTGATGGTATAACAACCAAAGGCTTGGAAAACCTGGGGCCTCCCAGTATACCTTAGCCAAGGGTAACCATATATTTCCATATGACCATACTTCATTTTTGTAGCTACTTATATGGTAAACATCATAAGTGAAAGCGTAAAATAAAATCAGATCTCACTGCACAACAAAAAGGTTTTCCAAATGGAGAAAGACTTTCATAAAAAGAGCCAAAGAAAGAAATTGTATGTTTTAAATTACATTTTTCAGTAATTAAATACTAAATCTATATGATATAACTATATTTCCAAAAAAACAATGACTAATATTGCTAATAACTTAGTTCCTTCATAAGTATAGAAGATAGGCTTGAATAGTTCTAGGTAGACTAGAACGAAAAATGCCAGCCTCACTTTCTTCTGTGTACATATCCATTCAAATAATATAGAATGAACTGTAGAAAAGCATTAATATTGCTAAAATTAAAGTTTTAAATAATAATACACACACTTTAAAATACCGATAATATAGGCTAAATAAAAACAGCCTATTATGGATTTCATTTTTATAGTTTTTTTTATATAAAATGCCAGTTAAACTAATGGTAGATGGAAATTTTCTTGGTATATTCCTTTCTGTGTCTATACTTTATGCCAGTTAGACTAATGAAGACAAGGGATCAGTGTTAACAGTAAGGAAGAAGCAACGAAAGCAACTGCGGCTCCAACTAAGAACCTTCTGTAACTTTTAACTAATGTCTGTAAATCTAAAATTGCAAGTCAAACAAATTAAAATAAAACTACAACTACAGAATTTAGTACATTCAGAACAAACCTCTATCGTGAACTATCTCAAAAACTGGTTCTTTTCTTTCAATTCCTTCAGTTCCTAATGAAAAAGGTTCCAAAGCATCAGTCATTTCTAAAACATTTTCATTTTGAGACAGTTTGGCCAATGCTGAAAACAAACAAAAATATATATACAATTAATAAAAATGTCCAAGTAATGTTTTACAATTTCAACTCATTTTCATTTAGTTGAAAAACATTTCTGGCATTTCAAAATGCATTTGAGGATGATGCTTGCACAAGTGGACTCTTAACATGTAAGTTCAATCTGATAATAACACGATACATCTCACATTCAAATAGGAAGTAACAACAAATAATAATGAAAAACTTTCCATAAACTCTTTCATGTGTTCCTATGTGTCCCCAGAAAATAATAATGTCAGACTTTTCATAAACATATAGTTCTAATGTTATCAATAATAATAAAAACATATATATTATTTATCATTTTCTAAAAATCAACCAAAAACAATTTTTAAAAAATCAACTCACTATATTTTAAAATATTTTGTTTAAAGGAAACATTGTTCATGTTTCTAGATAGATCTAGATCTTTCTAAATTGTTTCTCTAGATAGTTGTACATCTACAGCAGGTAGATGTACAAAAACTGCACATCTTCACAAGTTCAAAATCTGTAATTCCCTTTTCTACATATTCTGTTGAATTAATTGTACTGTCATAAATCACTAATAATCCATAATGAAACTAGTATACAACTGGTACAAAATAAATTGTACTATTACAGAATATATTTTACTAATAATGTCCCATTGTTAATATACACTTGAATAAGGAGAAAACGACTTTTACTTACTCAAAATTCCAGGATTTAAGGCATGGCTGCAGACCAGATATGTTTCCTCCAGATGTTTAAATGTTGTCAAATTACCTCCACTGTAATACCAATTGTAACTCTAAAACAAACAATTATTCTACAAAGAACTTTTTGAAGGTTTTCATCCTAAAGAAAACAATTTTTTAAATTTAAACTGAAGTTAACAACAGCTGTGAAGACTTCAAATTTTTAAAGTCGTGAAACTGACTAATAAAACTCAATACAAAGAACTGAAATATTAACAGATCATGAAAATGTTACTGTAACATTAACGTAAATCTTTAAAACAATGTTATAAATAATAATTAATTTTTCCTGCAATAGTTTTTTTTTTAAATAGACAGGTAAAAAAATGTCTTGGCACATACACACACACAATCCACACCATTATAATTTTTCTGAAAATCAAAATTTGAGATTGAGTAATGAAATGTTTCTTTACTGCAAAAAGAGTTGTTTTATTTCAATAAGGAAACTTAATTTTATTAACCAAATTTCACTTTTACTACACACTAAAAAACATTTATTAAACATTCTACACTTTTGTTGAACATTATTATTTTAAAATTAAAATTGTATTAACTTTTTAAAATTTAAAGGTGGTTAGAGCTTTCATGTTTGCTGCTGTCATGCTAGTAAGCTTTCTACACATGCCTAAAAAATATATTTTTTTTAGAAAAAACTACCCATTAATCTAACATGGTTTTGTATAGTGTAGATTTTTAAATTAAAAGAATATACTCCATAAATTAAAGAGTTCCAGCTGTTATTAAAACTTTGAGATATAATCAAGAGTTTAAATCCTAAATAGTTAGATAGGAATTGATAATAAATTGCTGTATAAGATGACGGTTATAAAAAAAATTATTTACTATAAAATGAAATAATATGATTAAAAGTATTTAAATGTATGTATATTTAAGTGCATATATATAATAAGTGCAATTGGTTACAAAATATAAATTATAAAAAACATTTATAGGCTTACTGTATAATAGTGTTTTCTCAAAATAAATTTCAACATTAGAATTTTTTGAACATTCAATAGCTTTCTTGACGCATGTATGAGATTTGGGAATTGGAACCTCTCTACAAAATACATCTGTGCCTATCTCTAATTAGTTAAAATGTAGTGGAATATTGGTATTAGTTTTGGTAAATCCAGTTCTCTTTTAATGTGACAATTTCTTGTATACAATGACCAATGACGGGAAGGTGTAATAGCTTAGAGATTTATTAACTTAGAGAATCGTTTTTCCTTTGACAGTACCGTGTTATAAGTTAGAGATCGACCTGTGTAATAAGATAGAGATTCCGTACTGTGTTAACTTAGACTACAGTTCTGTCAAGTGTGTTGTACCATGTGTATATGTTGCTGACGCCGCTGTTTGCAGGCGCTTCAGTATCTTTTATCTAACAAGTACAACTTGCTTAGTTAAAGAAAGATATAAAGTTGATTTGGATAAGTTTTGTTCTGAAAGGCTTATGTACAATGCTGTAAATGTATACTAATTTACATATGTAGTAGTAATACTAATAGCAAAAAAAGTCTTATACTATCCTTCAGAATGGCAAAATAAAGTAATAATAAAATTTAAAAACATAATTTTTGAAGTATTTTATTATAGAAAAATACTAGGATAAATGAAAAAGATATGAAATTAAGAAATTATAGATTTTTTTGTAAAGATCTAAACCGGATTTGTTGAAAAATATAATTAAAAGCAAGAAATTTAGTGTTATATTTCTGAAATTTTTGTTTTATTTTCTAACACAGACACTTAGCAACATTTAAATAATATGAGAAAAATTCGCAGCACGCAGCTGTCTCGCCGACGTGATAGAGCGAATTTCTAAAACAATATTTCTTTATCTCACCCTTTTTGACATTCTGATTCTGCCATCGTAATCAGCATTAAAAGCTGCACATACCAGCAGTTACAACTTTCAAATTACGTTGAAAACACAACAAATTATGTAGTGTGATGGCGTGTTTTATTATTTAGATATTTAATATTGAAACTATATATAATAATAAAAGAAGTTTTTTTTATGAGTTATACTTGTTAAATAAAAGATAATGAAGCGTCTGCAAGCAGCGTCGACAACATATACACATGGTACAACACACTTGACAGAACTGTAGTATTTAAGTTAATACACAGTACGGAATCTCTATCTTATTACACAGGTCGATCTATAACTTATAACACGGTACTGTCGAAGGAAAAATGATTCTCTAAGTTAATAAATCTCTAAGCTATTACACATCCCCCCAATCACTAAGTAAATCATCAACAGATGCATTATAATCAAGTTGTAAAGTCTTAAAATTTTCTGATATTAGGAGGAACTTTATATTTGTTTTTCCTCTTTTGGTACTATTATTGTGTCTCTCAACTGGCAAAGTTTGCCTGAAATCTTTGCCCAATAACATTATTTTTCTACTAAATGGTATGATTTTCATGACTTCCTTCAGTACCGTGTCAAAAGCAATCAAATTTTCAGTCAAAATTAATAGAGAAAGAGTGAACACATTCATATTATTTTTCTAGACAGTTGAAGAATGTCACTTCCTTTACAATTTACAATGTGAATTTGTCAAAGAAGCACACTCATACATTCATTTTTATATATTTAGATTTTTATTGCAAAAAAAAACTTACTCCAGAGAACCTAGGATCAGGATCAGCTTGTAAATGTTCAGCAAGTACACAGACACCACGAGGTAGTAGTGTTCTGTTACCCTCAGAAGACAAAGCTGTTGTCAATAATTTGGGATCTAAAAGTAAATAAATCTGTTACTTCACTTTGTTGTTGATCATATATCTTAACATGTAAATGTTCAAATAAATGCAATTAAAAAAGTAAATTAACTTTTTTTTAGAAAAGGAAGGACAAATACTGTTGTATTAAATTCAATGGATACCAGCATATTGTGGGTTAATCAGACATGAAAAAGCAAATAAGACAGAAAGCTGATAACACACAGCCAGTATATTTAACTTCCCTACAACTCTTTGGCAAGATAGAAAAAAAAAGTTGTCGCATATTGAATACAACTGTGTGGATACAGAGAAACTACAGCAAGACAACCTTTTAATTTCATTCCTTCTTATACTCTAACAATGCAAGATCACATCTTTAATTGAAGAAAAGAGCAACAATTGGTTGCACTATTACTAGACAACATTTGTATCATTTAAACTTAAAGTAATCATCAACAATGATGTCCTTAGATCACGTTTGTTTAAATGTTCCTCAGAACACAACCAAAGAAATATAGAAGATCAAAATGGAGGGCTAGTAAAAATAGTCAAGGACACAAACTATTTAATATGGATTTTTTTGGCATATCATAGGCATTAAAATTTCTTAGTTCCTGTAGAGAATACTCTTTATGGTACTCTAATTACTGTATAGATGAGATGAATATAGATATAAACTGTACAGTTAACATATTCATCTGCTATGTCATGATTCCTAGGAAAAGGAATCAGTATGTCACAGTAATCTAGGAAAAGGACTTAAAGATATATCTATATTTATATATTTTTTAATATAACACAAGTTTTTAACAAACACATTCTTTACAGTCCTCTAGTTTTTCTTTAATTACTATTACTTAATGTTAAAAACAAACTTAAAGTAACAGGATAGGAGAGGGGCAGAAGGGGCCTGCAACCCTTAGTTGGTCAGGAGTCTGAATCACTGAGCCAAGTTATTTGTTAAAGATACTAAGCTATGTTTAAGTATCCATCCTTTCTCTTTTTCTCTTGCTCGGTTTTACTGTAAACTTTGATTTAACATTGTTCAAGTAGGCTATAAATCTTAAGGTCATATAACCTCAACCTATATATTCTTCATTATCCTGGCCTAGTCTCTACAAACCTGGGTACATCCAAGCAAGATATAACCAGAGACCACAGTACCTTCAAAATGGATCCAGAACATTACAAAACTTTTATTGTCAAAACCTATACAAAATTGTGTAAACAAATATGTCAAAAATGTGCTCAAACTTTAAATAAATGATCTGTAGTTAATTAGTTTATTGTTATTTACAAATTATTCAAACTTGTATTAAAATTTATAATTTGAGAATTGTGTTATTTATAATTTATTCATAATAACAGATCTTGTCCATTACCTTAAACAATAAATAATAAATTGTCCAAAACCTTCAAACAAGTCATTGTCTTTAAAAGTATTTACTTTCAATATCTTCATTGACACTAGTTCCCTCTAGAACCTTTCTGGTTTGTGGATTTAAATGCCTTCTAAGCTCCTGCAAGTCCATATACAATATTAAGAATTGTGTAATCCTTGCAAAACACTGCAAATTAATTCTTCATTAATTCATCATTGAAATAAGTCTAATCAATATCTTTTCTTTAAAAACCATCCTATTGTTTATGGATGGAACTGACACTTGAAAAAAACAGCGAAAATGTATCCACCAACAGATTTAAATACATTTTCATCTGAATGAGAGAAATATTATCTAACAACACTGCTTTTGGAGAAAAGTGAGAGGTGCTACCAAACTTAGGAAACAAATGGCTTATCTTAAAACATATTTTATTTCATACACCTTTTTTTAATTTTTTAGCTCTATATCCCTTAAATAAAAATTTTTAAAAAAATTCTTGATGACCACCAAATACAACTGCTAACTGCCAGAAGAGTTGATAACAACAAATTATAGTTGTATTTTCCTAACAACTTATGACTGCTAGTTCAAATTTTTATTTCAAAGTATGTGTCTGTTAAATATGTCCAACAAACCAGTTTTACCAACAGAAATTTCTTCAGGAGAAAATTTTTCTGATAAAAGTAACTATTCAAGTTAGATTTAAAATGTTTAGCAGCTTCTTGGACACCATGGATGACTATCGCCACCATAGAGTTTATCACACCATGGATGATTACATCTTTATTCCATGTAGCTCTTGGATCTTTGTAAATCAACCTCAAGCGCTATCAAATTCTCCACAATTGGGCTATCCACTCAAGCAATACTGTATTTACATTTTCATTACTAGACACTTCATTATCTTTTATTTCTTCTTTGGAGATTAACTCAGCAGCCGATGAAATTAAACTTGGTCTCCTAGATTCTATTTTCATAATCGATATGTTATATAACATATTCCATAGCAAATAAAAATAATGCTGCAAATTATTGCAACCAGGGGAAATTTCGCACTATGAAAGTTTTAAGTAAACAAAGCCTTTTGAATGAGAGTAGTTGTTGGGGTGAGGGCGGTAGTTGGAAGACATGGAAAAGTTGGAAAACATGATTAAAAAATAAATCGAAAAGCGATCGGTTTGAAATAATAATCACAAATTATCAGTGCATTACAACACCTCGTAAGTAAACGATATTTGATGTAAGAATGTAATTTTCCTGTAGAATGTAATTTTTTTTTTTTTTTTCATTTTCATTAATGGATAAAAACATGTTAGTTGATTTAGTTACCCTTGAAAAGGCTACATACAATTGTCCGTGACTAAAGATGGAATTTGGTAAATACAATCCTGCTCTTTGAAGTCTTTGTCCCTGCAACTTGTTTATAGTGATTGAAAACACAATTTTAATTGGTAACTGTCTTTTAGTCAATTAAAAGGAATGCTTGAATCAGATGGTGTTAAGTTTATCCTTGGTATTATTACTACCTGGTGTCAATCAACTAAGCATTTATTCTGAATTCATTGAGTTTAGTTATAACCATGCGTGCTCCATTGACTAAGCCCTGTTTAGCATTAAGGTTTCTTAACAACATGACTACAGTATTTTCCTTTATGAATATGGTGGTAATCCTGATGGCTCTAATGAATTTAATAATTCTACAGGATATACTAGGGTTGTTTGTAAAATAAGGTTCCCAATAATTTCTCACAATGAAAAACATGTTTTTATCATTGAATAATACATTTTTAGAAAGCTTAAACTTTATTCTATTTTTCAACATAATTGCGTTAAGATCGATGCATTTTTGCACATGGTGAACCATCTTTTATATGCCTGAGTCAAAAAACTCTCCCGCCACGCCACGAATGTAGCTTAAAACTTTTTCTTTTGGCTCCTCTCCAGTACTGAAATGCATCCCACCTAAGTGTTTCTCCAAATTAGGGAACAAATGGTAGTCACTTGAGGCTAAGTCCGGGCTGTAGGGAGGATGTGTGACAGTATCCCATCCAAACTGGTTGATGAGATCGGTTGTTACATGGGCGGTGTTTGGACAAGCTTTGTCTTGATGGAAACAAACTCCCTTCGTGAGCATGCCTCTCTTCTTTTGAATCGCACTGCGAAAGTTCTTCAACGTTTCACAGTAGCGATCAGCATTGATTGTTGTGCCGGTATCCATGAATTTGTACAATAATAACCAATCCCTCTCCCAAAACATGCTCGCCATGACTTTGCCGGCAGAGTTTGTTTAAACTTCTGCGATTCTGGATGTTTCCACTGACGTGATTGTTCTTTCTTTTCTGATGTCATGTATTATACCAAGGTCTCGTCCCCAGTGACAATGGAGTCCAAGAATTTCTCACCATCGGTTTCGTTGGCCTGAAGAAATTCGCAGGCCGCATCAATCCGTTGCCATTTGTGGTCTGCTGTAAGCTGTCTTGGGACCCATTTTGCACACTAATTTTGCTATACCCTAATAGTCTATCAAAATTTTATCAATGCAAGTCTTCCTGACATTAGCGATCATCTCAGAGGGCTCCAAAACAGTCACCCTTGCTTCTTCCACTTTCGCAATCATTTCGTCCGAAACAGATGGACGTCCAGAACGATGTTCATCATAAACGTCTGTACAGATGTCTTTGAATTCTCTGCACCATTTGCGCACGTGTTGTATGCTCATACATTTCTCTCCGTAGACTTCACACAGTGGAAATGAATGTCCACCAGTGCAGTGTTTTTTGCACACAAAAAATTAATCACAGAGCGTAAATCGAACCTGGTGGAAGACATAAGTGGTAACTCCATTACTAACAGTTGCCAAGCCAAAACCGAGCGCTGCAGACAGCTCATGGAGTGGGGATTGGGGGAGGGGGAATCAAGCTGCAAACCAATGTCACCGCATCCCGCATAACAGCGCTCGTAGTGACTTTAGCAGCTTGGGAACCTTACTTGACAGACAACCCTCGTAATTGGTTGCCCCTTGTCGCATTGTATGGAGTCACAACTGTAGTAAATCTTTTCAAATCCCTGCACTATGGTCTTAACAAGACATGACAGTGTCTTTTATGTTAAAATCTTCCACAAACAGTAAGTTTAGCGCAAAATGGTTTTGCAATGTGAGAAGCTGGTTCAGAAATCTAAGATACCTCTTTTATGCCTGTACGAGTAATATGTGCTGAGAAAAAGGGATGTTGATTTGAGAAATAATACATATGATTTTATTTATGCTAACTACAACTAATGTTTGCATCAACTTACTTATATGTTTCATGTCTTTCTTGTTCACTTTTAAAATGATTTTCTTCCTCTTTTCCCATTTCATTTTTTCCCTAATTATTGACGTTACTGGATCGAGACCATTCAAAACTGGAAAAATTAAACTGGTTTACATATTTTTATGATAAACACAAATATCATTTAACAACAAAACTACAAAAGGACATACAGGTATATACTGAAGAAATTTCCACATGAGATATATGCATAAAGGCTTTCTACTTAATAAAATATTTAACTTCAGGGTCTTCTGGAATATGTTAAACAAATTCCAAAATCATAATTTGACTATCTTTCACACCATTTTGGATCGAGTTAATAAAACTAAGGCTATCCTTATTTATTGTACAGTTTAACAAAGTTATATTGATACTGAATAATATCATAATATTAACCAATTGCATACAAACTGAAATTAACAATTTCTTCCAGAAATTTAAAAAAAATATATTTTAAATTTCCTGATAAAATATTTCGATATCCTAGAAAACTGAGAAAAGACTTTGGTATTAAATTTAGCAAACACGTTAGACCAAGGTATTTAGTTATTTAATTTTTAGTTTCCATATTATTTCAGTTTATTGAACAATTCATGAATGATGTATCAAGTAGTATAAGGTTTACGGTCTACAAGCATCATCAGTAGAATGAAAAAAACAAACTCCTCAAAAATCTGAGTGACGAAATGCTGCACTTTAGCATTCCTCCATATTTAGTAGTGAGTTTCAACAGGTTACAATTCCTCAAACCTGGATACAAACAACATGATTATATACTCATACATTATAACCATTTATCTTGACATAATCCCAAATATTAGTGCCAACCACCATAATTCAACATTCATGTGGTTGGCAGGCAATACGTGAATCACAGATAGAATAAGCACAACAAAACCATAAGACCATCTGTTAGGTAAAATTGTAAAGTATTATGAATGTAATATATTCTACGCCCTATAGTTAAGTGAATAATTATACTTAACCTATAAACAGTAGTTTATATAGGATACCAGGAGTCTCCTTCTCCCTACAGACATTTCCAACTATGGTTCAGGCATATAACCATTAATGCTATTGATGGCATACTAATTTACTGAAAACAAATCTATATTTAAGCCTACCTTTTCTAGGAAGTTTAGCCGCTTGTAAAATCGGTACTGGATACGAGCATACATAAGGAAATGGTTTAAAGAAATGTGTGATGTCAGCAATTGTGTCTTCATCATCCAGCTCAAGATTTTTGTGGAGGTTATGGCAAGGAGGTATGTGATGTGGGTAGTCCGCCAAGTAGTGTGAAATTTGGAGTTTTCCCAAAGTGTTTCGCATTGCTTCGTTAACTAATTCTTCCTAGAAAATAAACGAAATTCCTAAAATATTAAGTACAAGTTATATAAGTAAGAACTATAATATTTTAAATATAAACTGTTTTTAATTAGGTTTACCCTTACATTCTGATCATGGGCAAATAATAAAAACTTCTCATGGAAATGTTTTGGAGGGAGTAGGTAGACCTAATATGCTTTGGCGCTTTTTGGTAAGCTTCAAAAATAGTCAAAGGGTGCTGCAAGCACAAAACGCCCATATGAATATGCCTAACATAGAATAGATTACCTAATTAAAATTTTACAGTTATTACATTCAACATAATTTATGTTTTCCCATTTAAAAGACAGTAGGACCTACACTCAACTAAATGTATGCACATAGCCGCCTCGGTGGCCTAGTTGATAGCGTACTAGACTTTCACCCTGAGGACCCGGGTCGATTTCCAGCCAGGGCTTGGCATTTTCATACGCTATAAATCATCTCATCGTCTGTATTAGCTCAAGTGTCCACAATAGTCAAACGTTGAACAAACAAAAAAATAATGTATGCATAAATCTATTAATAACTCTGAATAAAATCAAAAAGTTAAAATGAATAAATATATGTGTGTGCTGTACAGTAAAAAAGGGAGCCAAACGACTAAACATTTTGTGAACGTCTGACGTATGGTTAATTGACAATCCAACCCAATCAAAATAAGATTCTATGAGTACAAGAGGATAATTTTGTTTACTTGAAAAGGATTCTGCATATTAAGTTGATCTTCTTCCATTCAAAATAAGTTTGATTTTATTTTGGACAAAAACAGAACCTTTTTGTTTCAACTTGACAGACATTTGGTTTGCATGTTTGTCAGGCAGTTTT
Source organism: Callitettix versicolor (assembly GCA_022606455.1). Lineage (NCBI taxonomy): Eukaryota > Metazoa > Arthropoda > Insecta > Hemiptera > Cercopidae > Callitettix > Callitettix versicolor. The sequence continues at coordinate 61,009,764 of CM040190.1, read as the reverse complement.
GCCTAAACACAAAGACTGATTGTTTTGAAATTTGGTACTGAGGTACCTTGTATAAAGCTTGAATGACTTATGTGTAAGATGTTTTACCATTTTCTTCTGTTTCAAGATGGTGGCCTATGATTTACAATAACAAGTGCACGTAGTTTTAGCCAAACACATTGACCAACAGTTTTGAAATGTGATACAAAGATACCTTGTATACCTAAACAATTTTTGTGTAAGACTTTCCCAATTTACTTCCATTTCAAGATGGCAGCCTCTGATTTGTAACGCATATACATAACTTTTGCCAAACGCATTAACCAATTGTTTTCAAATTTGGTATGAAGGTAACTTGTATGAAGCCCGAAAGACTTACGTGTAAGATTTTTCACTTTCACTTCTGTTTCAAAATGGCAGGTTCTCTTTCAATGTTAAGATTGTAGTTGCTGGTTATTTCTTGTAATACCAGCTGGTCGGCAAAATCTATCAAAATTTTGACAGCTTCATAGAGAAATTAAGATACCTGTACATATCTCAACAATCTATTAGGCCAACTATGCAAATCATAACTTAAAAAAAATGTTATGCATCAATTTTTAAGGCAACAAAACAAATTTTACTTTTTTATTGATAATCGGAATAAATTTTTTGTGGTCACACTGTTCTAGAAATTTACTAGGATTATCTAAATAATTAATGACCAAGTAGGGGACTATAACATTTAAGACTTTTTTATTGTATAAATGTAATACTGCAATTATAAATTATAACCTTAAAAGAAGTACGCCTATAAACATTAATACATGATGAATAAGAAGGTGTTGAGTTTAATTGGTATTTATGCAATAGCTAGATACTACTTAATTTCATGATTTTAAATATGTATTTTTGTGTTCTATTACCTATTTTATTATTAAATCAAGTTATATTAATCCACAGAAGATTTAATTTATCATGATAAGTTATGATCTAATGCAATTTTGTGACATTGCCAAACATTAAAATCAACATTGCATGGAGCATAAAGGTTTAATACACCAAGATCACCACAGTATTCTCAATCCATGTTATTATACTGTCAGTTCTTATAATGGTAACTTGGTATTGTTAAACTGAAGCATGACAGGAGCTAATTGTGAACTTGTGCACAATAGGTTAGGTTATTAAGGTTTTTCCTTTTTTCAATGTAAATAGTTTCACTATTTTTATATTTCTTATTGTACTTATAGGCATCAAATAAAATGTTTTTGTAAGAAAAAAACTGTAATTTCACACAATAGTAATGTATAAGACATTATGGAGGTAAATATTTCCCATCATTTTATATTTTCAATTATTACTTATGATTACTAAACAAAACGTTTTGGTAAAAAAAAAACTAAAAAGTTAGCAGTATCCAGGTAATAATAATAATAATGCTTTACTTAACACAGAAAAAATAAACATGCAAATTTTACAAGTATTTAAGGCAATGTTCACATAGACTGTCTGTCTCCTGTTAGGTATCCAGTTAATGCAAATTTACCTTAGACATAATTCCAACATCTGGTATAACCAATACATTTTCTTTTGAAATGCTACTATAGTACTGTTCAATAGTATCAGCAAGCATACTGTATAATATGTTTTGACACAGTTATAATAAAATATTATTAATTCTCTGTACTGAAGTCTAAATTTATAGTTGTGCCCTAACCTAACAATTCATTCCCAATCACGCTTAGCATTTGAAATGAATTTAAAATAATTATTAAAAATATAAACAGATTAAGCTTAATAACTAATAATAATGTGATCGAGTAAGATGATGTTTTCAGTAAAATTACATTGTAGGTTATTTTTTAAAAACTCACCTGCATTCTTTGATATTTTAAGTATGTTCGCACATAAAAGTACAGGTAACAAAGTAAGTAAAGTAAAATATATCACAAGCAAAAGTACGTGGCTTGCCTCGTCTTATTTATCAATGTATTTATTTCTTATTACAAATTATAAATAAAAGTAAACTATATTTAACAGTACTTTTGTCGGATATTATTTCTGGCGCCAATGCGATTGCTACGATTACCTTCACGCGCAACCTTGCAGAAGATAGCGTCAACGCTAAGCATCAGCGACAAATTTTACCAGCCGTTACTAGCTAACCTAAAAACATCGAACGTTTAACATCGCTAAGACAAAAATTATGGATAAAATTGTAATTTTTTAGATATTTAATGGTTTTTAAATTAACTGTGTATTATAACGAAGTTTATCAATTATAAATCTCAGTCAATCATTGCATACATTAATAACTATTATCAAAATTTAAAGTTCAGCTCTGCGGCAACGTGTTATATACTTCTTATGTTTAGGCGTTTGAAATCATATCACCGTATAAAACTGCATTCAAATAAATAATTTTAAAATATAGTATATACATCTGCATTTAGTGATTTCACAATTAGATGTCTTAATGTTGAATTCTAGACATCGGTATAATTAAAGTCAAGAGTGTAACCAGAGATCGACACGCTGAACAAGTATTTGGTTTAGGCGATTAAAATCGTATCACCTAATAAAACAGCATTCAAATAAATTATTTTAAAAAAAGTATATACATCTGCATTTAGTAATTTCACAGTTAGATGTCTTAATGTTGAATTCTAGACATTGGTATAATTAATCAAAGTCAAGAGTGTAACCCGAGGTCGGCGCGATGTAGAAGTATTCTGTTTAAACGTTTAATACCGTATCATTGTATAAAACTGCATTCAAATAAATTATTTTAAAACAAAGTATATACATCTGCATTTAGTAATTTCACAGTTAGATGTCTTAATGTTGAATTCTAAACATCGGCATAATTAATCAAAGTCAAGTGTGTGTAACCCGAGGTCGATGCGCAGTAGATATATATGGTTTAGTTTAGGCGTTTAAAATCGTATCACCGTATAAAACGGCTTTCAAATAAATATTTTAAAAACAAAGTATATACATCTGCATTTAGTAATTTCACAGTCAGATGTCTTAATGTTGAATTCTAGACATCGGTATAATTAAACAAAGTCAAGAGTGTAACTCGATGTCGACATCCAAATTTAAAATAAGCAGAGACCATTTCGTTTAAGCGTTTAAAATCGTACCACCGTATAAAACAGCAATCAAATAAGTATTTTTTATAGTAGTATATACAACTGCATCTAATAATTTCACAGTTAGTTTTTTTTAATATTCATTACAGACATTCATATAACAACTTAAATGTAAATAGAACAAAACGAATTACAAGCGTTGCATGTAGACTTCGTGTTTAGACTTTCTAATTGTACCATTAGGTATAAAAAAGTATTAATTGAATTAGGTGATAACAAATATTATACATTACTCCATTTCAAACAAGTAGAAGCCATTAAATGGATAAAATAATTCAAAGATAGGCTTTGAGACAATACCAGTAAGTGTGGAGTTCGGGTCAAATTGCCAGTCTTAACAAAAGGCTGAAGTTAGCGTTAATTTTGCCCTTGCTATTTAGTATTAGAATCATATGACGAATACATACTTATTTTGCAACGACCGTATACAATAACCATCAAATTTTTATTTTAAAGTGTTGTATGTATATATGTTTTATGTAATTTAAGAATTTAGATGTCTAAATATTGAATTATAGAAATTTAAAATATAATTTAAAAACCCTAGCACGGCCCGAAGTCGATGCGATGTATAGCCGAAATTGCATTGTGTTTAGGCGTTTAAAATCGTATCACGGTATCAAACAGCTTTCAAATAAATCATTTCAAAACAAAGTATATACATCTGCATTTTGTAATTTCGTTCTGATACCGCAGTGGGGGCAGTCTTGCGTCAAGCGTATCATACACTCCCAGCAATACTGTTTGGACACGCACAAGGTGACACGGTGCACCCGAGCCGTGTCCAAAACTTCGTCTTGGCGTGTCTCAAAGTCGAAGAATACGAAAAGGAAATCTTTGATCATAGGCTTTCGAGTGTCGACCGTCATGTAGCAGAGGTGGTCCGGCTGCTTATAGTCTTTACACACCTTGCAATAAATTTCACCACAAACGTGGTCTGCTTTCCGTGTTTTAGTTAATATCAGCTTGTTACATTTCACGCATTCCTGTACAGACTGACAGACATAGCCTTTGTGGGCGGTAAAACAATTTTTATTTTTAAAATATCTGTTGCAATCGCTGCAATGGATCGCGCTGTCGTCCTTTACGCACGGCGGCGTTCGCTTACAGGCGTTGCACTGCGCCTGGCATCTGTGTTTACCTCGGTGGTCGGAAGGGGCGTGGTACGTTTCACAATAGTAACCGCAGGCGAAAGCGGATGTTAGGCTAGTGATCGTGTTGTAATGGCCGTTGTTAAACATTAAATTTATAGTATACCGCGCGTTCGGGGCGATGCCTTCAAAATACACGCTACGACCCCGGCTGTCGTAATTGTAGACGGTGATTTTATAATCGGTCAGGAATGTTTGGAACTGCTGTAACTCTACAACCCCTGCTCCTGCATCTCCTATGTCAACACCGGCGTCGGTCATCAGTTGGCGGGCCGCGATGGTCTGTCCTTTTCGCCTATTTTGTATGATGGCCTTATAATCTTTGTCTTTGTCAGCATGCGCTTTACCCACTACCAGTGAACACGGGAGGCACAGTGAATCGTTGTTCTTTATCACCACGATCCCCTTTCTAGCATTACACTCTTCTGTGAAGTTATTAAAGAGTCCCGGTCTAACGCGACCGCGACCCAGTGGAACGTTCACTTTGGTGCATTCCACTTTGAAAACGTCACTGGTAGTGAACGACTCTGCGTTGCTCTGGATTATACCGCCGAAAATATTCCACAACATGTCGGCGGTGACTTCCGATGCTGGTCTGAAAGCTACGTAACCCGGGTCGCGATTTCTAAAGTTCAAGCTGGTCAAAGTGAACCCTAAACGATCTTCTTCGGTAGCGTCTTTTGTCATAATGTCAACAAGTTCGATCAGACCTTGTTTGACCCACTGAATCTCGTCAGCACCTGAAGGCGGTCGATTGAATTTAAAAGTTACTTTGGTTCCGTACAGACGAAATTTTTTCACATAAGTCGAATCTTTGGACACTATAAAAGCGGACATTATTATTAGTTTTTTTTTTTTTTTTTTACCAACACCTACAAATCTATATAAAAGTAAGAATTATACGAAGACGTAAACGTTATTTATAATAAACAAAAACAAAAAAGCGATAGTAATTATTTTTTATAGAAAAATTTATATATAATTCAAATATATAATGGTTACAATTTCTTCAACAAATAACACAAATAGTATTATTTCTGTAACTCAAACAAAAAGAACAAACAGTTTGCGAGAGAGAGAGAGATAACAATAGACAGAATAATACACAACTTACGAGCAGCAATCATTCAGTTGTCTAGCGCAAAAGGCAAATGGGTAAATGCCCTTGAACGTCTCGTATTTATAACCAGTGGGTTGAAAATAACTTTTTTACATTACGCGAAAAGGTCAATTACTTTAGAGTTAAGGCGGGATACACGTCTCCCGCATGCCATTCGCTAAACACCGCCCACACGGCATTAACGTGTTCTGTCTTGTCATGGATACACGCTGATGACGTTCGAGAACCAGCATACCACCCGCATAATACTAAAGGTCAACCACGCCTGACTTGTCTCGCTCACCTATTGTAGGTTTTAGAGCCGTTTCACCGGACCGGTTGTCGCGCCATTCTAAGGGTATATAAAGTCGATTGCTCCTGTAATTTGGCACTTGTGTTTTTTACACGATACTAGTGAGAGTTAGTTAACGCGCACGGTATATTCAGTAAGTATGCCTGCTTATACTTCTTCTTCGTCTTCTTTTTTGCTCGATGTTTTCAACTCGATAGTGCCAAAAGACATAGAAACAATTTCTATAAAGGATTTATTTATCGGGAGAAAATATTTCATCAAGGAAGCTTCGTTGATAAAAACTAGATACGGGAGTTCGATTCTGCTGTTGGTCGACGTAGACGGAGACGAAAAAAGTATTTCTACCCAAGAGATATTCGGCGATCCTTACGGAGGCGCAGATAAATGAACTAGTTTCCAAGGAGTTGGTGGTTACGGAACACACTGGAAACACCGTGAAACTGGAACTACATTAGTCCTGAGTCATCGTTTATTTTACGAGGAGGCTACAAATTTATGGTTGGTAGTCACCGTTGGAAGCGTGCTTGGGGCTTCCTTCCTTGCTCAAAAAAAAAGATACACATATACAAGTAAAATTTTTAATTTTCTAATATTCTATTTTTACAATTCTTTCTTTTTAATTAATTATTATTTATTTCTTTACAGGACTAATGTATAATCCTCAGAAACTTTTTCAATTAAGTGCTATACAAGTTTGTGCTCAAGTCGTAATATCCGACAACGTAGATTTGCTCGAAATACCTGCTACGATTAAAAGACATTTGAAAATTAACTTCAAAGATTATTTATGGCAAGTGATTTGTGACACCACGAACTTTGATTATAATAACATAGACTTTGACAATATCAGTTATAGGGACTTTTTTCATGCTCGTTAACCATCCTTTTGAAGTACCTGTGTTTGCCTACGAAACAAACATTGTGAACATAATCGAAATCGTTTGTACGCCGTATAAACGTTTATGCCGTGAATGTTTTTGTAAAATTGTTCTATCTCCGGATTTCGATAGTGCTAAAATTCCAGAAATTTGGGTTATCACTTACCAAGACGTGTGTGACGATGATATATTATTATATACTATTCAGGATAGTACAAAGTGGTGTGAAAAGTGTTTTGTAACTCCTTTATTTATAATAGAAGACTTTGTCGATACGTTACACACAGATTATCGACGACGTTCTACTTTTTTCTCAGAATACATAGATCGAGAACGTTGTAAAGAGTACATATTAGAGAAACAGAGACATCGTCAACAACGGTGCACAACATTGTAAAATTTACTAAAGATTATTCGGATTTTACCTTCTGTAATATATATATATATTTTTTAAACTGCAGTTTGAAAAGGAAAATGGATAACGAACAAGTGTTACCTACTATCTCAAATGCCGACCACCACCGCCACCACCAGGAACAAGACAGCCAGACTGTACCCGTCATGGAAAATTCCGTATGTAGAACCAATCTGTCTCGCCCTCTCTCTCTCTCTCTCTCTCTCTCTCTCTCTCACACACACACACACACACACACACACACACACACACACACACACACACACACACACACACACACACACACACACACACACACACACACACACACATACGCGAACACACACTACGAATACACTGAAACTCTGAACGTGTCTATTTTCAGATAAATACCCTTTATTTAATTAAAAATATATTTTAAATTATTTTCCAACAGTTTCCGAAAACAACTGACAAGGAAATTGATGCGATGTACGAAGAAGAAGAAGATGATGATGATGATGCCGATGACGACGACGATGATGGATCGGTGAGGGTGTTGGCGCACACTATTTTGAACGAATGTCTTGCAGAACTACGAGAGATTGTAAACAATTTTGTGATGGCTACCGACACAGCATACTATCGTAAGGACGATACTTTCAGCGTACACGTCTGGCAAATGCTGTCCAACGAATTACAACTAATTTCGGACCACGTAAAATCTCGATTGACAAAGTTTGTGAGAGGACCGAGAAATCGTGAAGAGTTACGGCAACAATACGGCCTGACTGGAAAATCTAAAAATATTAAGAGTACTGACTTGTAAAACAACCTTATTTATTTTCGAATAAATGTAATATGTGTATCACAATTTGTTGTTGTTGTTGTTGATATTTTCTTTCCTCAAACTTATCATAAAATGCAGAGGTCTCGGTGGCTGAATGGTTAACGCGTTGGTATAGCAACCGAAAGGTTCAGGTTCGAGCCCGGTTGCTACCCCATCGCCTTTCCTTACAAAAAAAAAACCGAACCCCTCTCACGTCTTCATTAACCTAACTAGTAAAACAAAAAAAAAAAGTGTTAAAAGGTGCCAAATACAGTTTTGCCAGTATGAGGTTTTAATAGTTAGATAGAGAGAGAGAGGAGATCCGATAAAATGAAATAAAATAATCAAAAAAAAAAAAAAATTACACACACACACACACACACACACACACACACACACACACACCAAACACACGCGCTTGCGCGTGGACGAAGACCCGTCTTAAAGCTAGATAGTTGTTTTTGCGGGCCCTGAAAAGGGCCATTTTGTACAAGGAAAAGGAGGAGGAGTTTAGTTTTCGGGAGGAGCCCGCTGTTCTTCGGGTTGTTGTTGTTGGGGTGGCTGAGGCAGCTGGGGTTGTTGTTGGGGCTGATCAGCCCCTTCAGCATCGGCTAACCCGCGAAAGTTCACGCGGAACCTTCTCCCGAAGCCCCGGAATTCTACTCCTCTTCTGTGCCTCATTTCTGCCTTCTCGAACTTCATTGTCCGAGCAGTAGCGCGAGAGTAGTCGATATCCTGTTGACGTTTGCCATTTCAAAGTATAATGAAATGAACGATTTTAAGCGTAAGAAACTAGTGCGCCGACCTGTACACTCTTGACTTTCATTAATTATACCGATGTCTAGAAGCCACCGGAGTAGGAATGGCGACACTTGATCCCAGCTTCCTGATTGGTTGGATTCAAATGAGCTCGCTTTCTGATTGGTGCAGAGGGATGTGACGTATGAGTGTGACGTTATGGTGTGACGTCATGGTGTGACGTCAGGGTGTGACGTCAGGGTGTGACGTTATTGTGTGACTTCAGGGTGTGACGTCGGTGTGTGATCGTGAGGTCGGATTTTTAAATATATTCTACAAAGAGTAAGTATCTAAATATATCGATGAAATTAACTCCAAGTCAGGCGTTGGTGACCTCTTTAGTATTATGCGGGTGTGTGCTTGTTCTCGAAATTTAACTATGATATGACATGATATGTTAATTCCGTGCGGGTCTTGTTTAACCAATGCGAGCGATGTGTATTCCTTTATAGCTCTTAAATGACATGACATGTGACATGTCAATGCCGTGCGGGCGATGTTTAGTCAATACCATGGGGCGATGTATATTCCTTCTTAACTTTTTATTGACATGACATGTTGACCTGATTAATGTAGCTATAAAATGTAAACCGTTCAACCTGTTGATTTTCATTATTCAAACACCATTGTATAATTATAGTACAGCAGGGTGTAACGTCTGATAGTGTTGTGTGAAATAAAACAACGTTTACTATGATACACATTTATTATTAAAAGTTATAAGATACATATATATATATATATATATATATATATATATATATATATATATATAATAATAATTTAAGTGACTATGAAATATAATGACTAATTTGACTAATAATATTTTTCAAAAAGAACAGTTGCATAAAAAGGGCGGAGCAAGGATAGTGTATCCTTGGAAGGAAGCCCCATCCACGCTTCCTTCGGTGTCTACCAGCACATTAAAAAAAAATGTAGACTCCCCTCATTTAAGCATTACACTGTAAAAAGAAGATTGCTCAATTTGATTGCGCAGTTGCACAGTGATGTTACTGCGAAATCAAATTGTCCCAATCTTCTTGCGAAAGCATGAATCCTTCTAAATCGTGTTCACTATCACTTCTTTTTATATACACTATAGAGTTTTTAATGTCCGTTAATGCCACCGGTTCAGGTTGACATGACATCGATGGCATTTGGTCTCCGGTGAGGTCGGGGAAAAATTGCTGGTGTTGTTGTTGTTGTTGTTGATGTTGTTGTTGTTGTTGCTGCTGCTGCTGTTGCTCCGGCTGCTGCTGTTGTTGTTGTTGCTGCTGATGCTGCTGTTGTTGTTGTTCCTGCTGTTGCTGTTGCTTCTGATGCGACGTTGATGGCTGTTGCTGTTGCTCCTGATGCGACGTTGACGGCTGCGGTGAAATGGAGGAACCGGATAGCCTCAATAAATACGACGCAATGACAGAAGGGGAAGGCGGAGAAAAGGATAGTTCAGGCTCAAAGGATGATTGTGGGATCGGAGACGGTTCCTGAAAAAACTCCTGCTTACGTATAACCGGAACTAAATTTGTAATGGGACCAGCTTTACAAATAGGAGGAGGAGGAGGATGAGAAAGAAGAGGAGAAGGAGGAGGAGAAGACAAAATCCTTCTCAAAGAAGGTAGGGAAAGATCCATAGGTTCTTCGGGATACGGAGGAGGAGGAGGAGGAACTCTAGGGTGCCGAAAACTATAATCGGTGTCCGAAACCACTGACGACGTATTTCGGCTACGCCCTGGCCGAAAACGTTACAGTGGTCTCGGGCACCACATTAAATTGCATTCGGCCGTCTTCATCTTCGATCCCGTTGTATTTAATGAGGTATCGCGGAACTCACCTCGAAACGAAAAAGTCAAGTGTTGGTAATTATGCTGGCGTCTTTTTCTTTCAAACTCAATGGCCTCTCTGAAACCAATAATAATAATAATAAATTATAGAAAATAAAGATGGAAAACAAAAGTTCTCTAAAAATCATAATGAAATAACTTATACGGTGATAAACCCGAAACGTATGACGTCAAATATAACCGAAAGTAAGATATTATTCGAGAAATCGCTAACAGTGTAAAGATGAAAAACAAAAGTTCTGTAAAATCGTAATAAACTGACTTATACGGTGATCAACCGAAATGTATGACGTCAAATATAACTGAAAGTAAGATATTATTCGAGAAGTCGCTAACAGTTTTCTAACGGTATTAAAAATAATACTAACATAAATGTTTTCGAAATTAAACAGACAAAAGCTAAATTTTATTATATTCAAAAAGAACCTGTCGATCCACTTGAAAATTGTTATTTCTTCTACTACAGTTGTACTGTAAATTGTTATTGTTACAGAAAAAGCAAGAAAAAACATTTTTTGAAATAATAAAATTAGTCTGTCAAAAGTAATCGGAGAAAAGCTGAAAGAAAAAATAGTACACTCACCTTATTAATTCGGCCACAGTCATTCTCAAGTACACCGAAAATTGCTGTCTTGTCGGTTGCTCAGCCATTCTAACCCTCAGCGTGTGTATCAGCGTCTGATTTTGAGTGCGCGTGTTTGTTGCATATAGTCAGTATCCCCCACCACTTGAAATCCCCACCATCATCACCGTGACCTCATCCGCTTCCTTTGTGTAATCTGTAATGAAGGAAACAGGAAATGTACATCCGTTACCATATCATACCACCACCACCACCACCAAGAGTCAGGAAAGGTTACGACCGCAAAGTCGATAATATTTCGCTTGAAAAAAAATGCTCATTCGACTGAATTCTGAAAAGTAAAAAAAAAGAAAAATATTAAAATAAATAAATATTGTTAATATTTACCTTTATTGATTGTCTGCCCCCTCTGCGACGGTCGTCTGTTTCAAACGCCGACGCTCACCGTCGTCATGTTTTTCTTTGTTGTCAAAACCGTTGTTGTCATCGTCTTCACCGTCGCCGTCTTCAAACCAACTTTTACGCGTTTTACAATTTCTAAACACGCATATACAAAAATCGAAACAAGTGTTTCGACACTCGCGACAAAAGATTAAATCATTAAATGTAAACCGAGTGCAGATTTTCTTGCAGCACGCGTAACCGTCGAAATTGGTCTTGTACACAGAAAGTTTCCACGAATGTTTCTGCGCACTCCTACAATTGCAGTGGCAGTACGAAAAATAATTGCACTTTGTACAAGCTAAACCGTCAACTTGACACCGCGGCACTACAAAACATTTATATTTACAACAAAAAGGATCACGATAGTTCGACGCCATTTTAAAAATAAAATTAATAAAAAACTTACGCGAACGTAGCTTGAACAACACCGTATGCAAAAATAATACTGACACGCTTGTCATTCTACTGTGTATATATATATATATAGGCTAGTGTCTAAAGTGCCTGAAGTGGCTGAAAGCGTACAGATGACCACATAGGGCACAGAGCCTATGGACAACAGTAGCGAATATGAAACAAGAATACATTGCTTTACCTAGTGGAAAAAAGTATTTCATTCGAAATAAAACAAAGGTTTGTTAAAGTTGTTAGGCTTAGACAATTCGCACAACTCGTGAATTGATATGCGCGAACTAATCGCGTCAACAGGATATCCGTTTCCTGCGTCCCCACTACTCTCGCGATTACAATACAGGCTAGTTTCTCTTTGTTCATTTCATTATACTTTGAAATGGCAAACGTACAGGACGAAGGCTACTGCTCGGACAATGAAGTTCGAGCAGAAGAGGCACAGAGAGTAGAATTCCGGGGCTTCGGGAGAAGGTTCCGCGTGAACTTTCGCGGGTTAGCCGATGCTGAAGAGGCTGATCAGCCCCAACAACAACCCCAGCTGCCTCAGCCACCCCAACAACAACAACCCGAAGAACAGCGGGCTCCTCCCGAAAACTAAACTCCTCCTCCTTTTCCTTGTACAAAATGGCCCTTTTCAGGGCCCGCAAAAACAACTATCTAGCTTTAAGACGGGTCTTCGTCCACGCGCAAGCGCGTGTGTTTTGGTGTGTGTGTGTGTGTGTGTGTGTGTGTGTTGTAATTTTTTTTTGATTATTTTATTTCATTTTATCGGATCTCCTCTCTCTCTCTATCTAACTATTAAAACCTCATACTGGCAAAACTGTATTTGGCACCTTTTAACACTTTTTTTTTTTGTTTTACTAGTTAGGTTAATGAAGACGTGAGAGGGTTCGGTTTTGTAAGGAAAAGGCGATGGGGTAGCAACCGGGCTCGAACCCGGAACCTTTCGGTTGCTATACCAACGCGTTAACCATTCAGCCACCGAGACCTCTGCATTTTATGATAAGTTTGAGGAAAGAAAAATATCAACAACAACAACAACAAATTGTGATACACATATTACATTTATTCGAAAATAAATAAGGTTGTTTTACAAGTCAGTACTCTTAATATTTTTAGATTTTCCAGTCAGGCCGTATTGTTGCCGTAACTCTTCACGATTTCTCGGTCCTCTCACAAACTTTGTCAATCGAGATTTTACGTGGTCCGAAATTAGTTGTAATTCGTTGGACAGCATTTGCCAGACGTGTACGCTGAAAGTATCGTCCTTACGATAGTATGCTGTGTCGGTAGCCATCACAAAATTGTTTACAATCTCTCGTAGTTCTGCAAGACATTCGTTCAAAATAGTGTGCGCCAACACCCTCACCGATCCATCATCGTCGTCGTCATCGGCATCATCATCATCATCTTCTTCTTCTTCGTACATCGCATCAATTTCCTTGTCAGTTGTTTTCGGAAACTGTTGGAAAATAATTTAAAATATATTTTTAATTAAATAAAGGGTATTTATCTGAAAATAGACACGTTCAGAGTTTCAGTGTATTCGTAGTGTGTGTTCGCGTATGTGTGTGTGTGTGTGTGTGTGTGTGTGTGTGTGTGTGTGTGTGTGTGTGTGTGTGTGTGTGTGTGTGTGTGTGTGTGTGTGTGTGAGAGAGAGAGAGAGAGAGAGAGAGAGAGAGAGGGCGAGACAGATTGGTTCTACATACGGAATTTTCCATGACGGGTACAGTCTGGCTGTCTTGTTCCTGGTGGTGGCGGTGGTGGTCGGCATTTGAGATAGTAGGTAACACTTGTTCGTTATCCATTTTCCTTTTCAAACTGCAGTTTAAAAAATATATATATATATTACAGAAGGTAAAATCCGAATAATCTTTAGTAAATTTTACAATGTTGTGCACCGTTGTTGACGATGTCTCTGTTTCTCTAATATGTACTCTTTACAACGTTCTCGATCTATGTATTCTGAGAAAAAAGTAGAACGTCGTCGATAATCTGTGTGTAACGTATCGACAAAGTCTTCTATTATAAATAAAGGAGTTACAAAACACTTTTCACACCACTTTGTACTATCCTGAATAGTATATAATAATATATCATCGTCACACACGTCTTGGTAAGTGATAACCCAAATTTCTGGAATTTTAGCACTATCGAAATCCGGAGATAGAACAATTTTACAAAAACATTCACGGCATAAACGTTTATACGGCGTACAAACGATTTCGATTATGTTCACAATGTTTGTTTCGTAGGCAAACACAGGTACTTCAAAAGGATGGTTAACGAGCATGAAAAAGTCCTATAACTGATATTGTCAAAGTCTATGTTATTATAATCAAAGTTCGTGGTGTCACAAATCACTTGCCATAAATAATCTTTGAAGTTAATTTTCAAATGTCTTTTAATCGTAGCAGGTATTTCGAGCAAATCTACGTTGTCGGATATTACGACTTGAGCACAAACTTGTATAGCACTTAATTGAAAAAGTTTCTGAGGATTATACATTAGTCCTGTAAAGAAATAAATAATAATTAATTAAAAAAGAAAGAATTGTAAAAAATAGAATATTAGAAAATTAAAAATTTTACTTGTATATGTGTATCTTTTTTTTTTTTGAGCAAGGAAGGAAGCCCCAAGCACGCTTCCAACGGTGACTACCAACCATAAATTTGTAGCCTCCCCTCGTAAAATAAACGATGACTCAGGACTAATGTAGTTCCAGTTTCACGGTGTTTCCAGTGTGTTCCGTAACCACCAACTCCTTGGAAACTAGTTCATTTATCTGCGCCTCCGTAAGGATCGCCGAATATCTCTTGGGTAGAAATACTTTTTTTTCGTCTCCGTCTACGTCGACCAACAGCAGAATCGAACTCCCGTATCTAGTTTTTATCAACGAAGCTTCCTTGATGAAATATTTTCTCCCGATAAATAAATCCTTTATAGAAATTGTTTCTATGTCTTTTGGCACTATCGAGTTGAAAACATCGAGCAAAAAAGAAGACGAAGAAGAAGTATAAGCAGGCATACTTACTGAATATACCGTGCGCGTTAACTAACTCTCACTAGTATCGTGTAAAAAACACAAGTGCCAAATTACAGGAGCAATCGACTTTATATACCCTTAGAATGGCGCGACAACCGGTCCGGTGAAACGGCTCTAAAACCTACAATAGGTGAGCGAGACAAGTCAGGCGTGGTTGACCTTTAGTATTATGCGGGTGGTATGCTGGTTCTCGAACGTCATCAGCGTGTATCCATGACAAGACAGAACACGTTAATGCCGTGTGGGCGGTGTTTAGCGAATGGCATGCGGGAGACGTGTATCCCGCCTTAACTCTAAAGTAATTGACCTTTTCGCGTAATGTAAAAAAGTTATTTTCAACCCACTGGTTATAAATACGAGACGTTCAAGGGCATTTACCCATTTGCCTTTTGCGCTAGACAACTGAATGATTGCTGCTCGTAAGTTGTGTTTTATTCTGTCTATTGTTATCTCTCTCTCTCTCTCGCAAACTGTTTGTTCTTTTTTTGTTTGAGTTACAGAAATAATACTATTTGTGTTATTTGTTGAAGAAATTGTAACCATTATATATTTGAATTATATATAAATTTTTCTATAAAAAATAATTACTATCGCTTTTTTGTTTTTGTTTATTATAAATAACGTTTACGTCTTCGTATAATTCTTACTTTTATATAGATTTGTAGGTGTTGGTAAAAAAAAAAAAAAAAACTAATAATAATGTCCGCTTTTATAGTGTCCAAAGATTCGACTTATGTGAAAAAATTTCGTCTGTACGGAACCAAAGTAACTTTTAAATTCAATCGACCGCCTTCAGGTGCTGACGAGATTCAGTGGGTCAAACAAGGTCTGATCGAACTTGTTGACATTATGACAAAAGACGCTACCGAAGAAGATCGTTTAGGGTTCACTTTGACCAGCTTGAACTTTAGAAATCGCGACCCGGGTTACGTAGCTTTCAGACCAGCATCGGAAGTCACCGCCGACATGTTGTGGAATATTTTCGGCGGTATAATCCAGAGCAACGCAGAGTCGTTCACTACCAGTGACGTTTTCAAAGTGGAATGCACCAAAGTGAACGTTCCACTGGGTCGCGGTCGCGTTAGACCGGGACTCTTTAATAACTTCACAGAAGAGTGTAATGCTAGAAAGGGGATCGTGGTGATAAAGAACAACGATTCACTGTGCCTCCCGTGTTCACTGGTAGTGGGTAAAGCGCATGCTGACAAAGACAAAGATTATAAGGCCATCATACAAAATAGGCGAAAAGGACAGACCATCGCGGCCCGCCAACTGATGACCGACGCCGGTGTTGACATAGGAGATGCAGGAGCAGGGGTTGTAGAGTTACAGCAGTTCCAAACATTCCTGACCGATTATAAAATCACCGTCTACAATTACGACAGCCGGGGTCGTAGCGTGTATTTTGAAGGCATCGCCCCGAACGCGCGGTATACTATAAATTTAATGTTTAACAACGGCCATTACAACACGATCACTAGCCTAACATCCGCTTTCGCCTGCGGTTACTATTGTGAAACGTACCACGCCCCTTCCGACCACCGAGGTAAACACAGATGCCAGGCGCAGTGCAACGCCTGTAAGCGAACGCCGCCGTGCGTAAAGGACGACAGCGCGATCCATTGCAGCGATTGCAACAGATATTTTAAAAATAAAATTGTTTTACCGCCCACAAAGGCTATGTCTGTCAGTCTGTACAGGAATGCGTGAAATGTAACAAGCTGATATTAACTAAAACACGGAAAGCAGACCACGTTTGTGGTGAAATTTATTGCAAGGTGTGTAAAGACTATAAGCAGCCGGACCACCTCTGCTACATGACGGTCGACACTCGAAAGCCTATGATCAAAGATTTCTTTTCGTATTCTTCGACTTTGAGACACGCCAAGACGAAGTTTTGGACACGGCTCAGGTGCACCGTGTCACCTTGTGCGTGTCCAAACAGTATTGCTGGGAGTGTATGATACGCTTGACGCAAGACTGCCCCCACTGCGGTATCAGAACGAAATTACAAAATGCAGATGTATATACTTTGTTTTGAAATGATTTATTTGAAAGCTGTTTGATACCGTGATACGATTTTAAACGCCTAAACACAATGCAATTTCGGCTATACATCGCATCGACTTCGGGCCGTGCTAGGGTTTTTAAATTATATTTTAAATTTCTATAATTCAATATTTAGACATCTAAATTCTTAAATTACATAAAACATATATACATACAACACTTTAAAATAAAAATTTGATGGTTATTGTATACGGTCGTTGCAAAATAAGTATGTATTCGTCATATGATTCTAATACTAAATAGCAAGGGCAAAATTAACGCTAACTTCAGCCTTTTGTTAAGACTGGCAATTTGACCCGAACTCCACACTTACTGGTATTGTCTCAAAGCCTATCTTTGAATTATTTTATCCATTTAATGGCTTCTACTTGTTTGAAATGGAGTAATGTATAATATTTGTTATCACCTAATTCAATTAATACTTTTTTTTATACCTAATGGTACAATTAGAAAGTCTAAACACGAAGTCTACATGCAACGCTTGTAATTCGTTTTGTTCTATTTACATTTAAGTTGTTATATGAATGTCTGTAATGAATATTAAAAAAAACTAACTGTGAAATTATTAGATGCAGTTGTATATACTACTATAAAAAATACTTATTTGATTGCTGTTTTATACGGTGGTACGATTTTAAACGCTTAAACGAAATGGTC
The DNA here is from genome assembly GCA_022606455.1 of Callitettix versicolor. NCBI lineage: Eukaryota > Metazoa > Arthropoda > Insecta > Hemiptera > Cercopidae > Callitettix > Callitettix versicolor. The sequence goes on along the minus strand of CM040190.1, from coordinate 60,992,155 downwards.
TCTGCTTATTTTAAATTTGGATGTCGACATCGAGTTACACTCTTGACTTTGTTTAATTATACCGATGTCTAGAATTCAACATTAAGACATCTGACTGTGAAATTACTAAATGCAGATGTATATACTTTGTTTTTAAAATATTTATTTGAAAGCCGTTTTATACGGTGATACGATTTTAAACGCCTAAACTAAACCATATATATCTACTGCGCATCGACCTCGGGTTACACACTTGACTTTGATTAATTATGCCGATGTTTAGAATTCAACATTAAGACATCTAACTGTGAAATTACTAAATGCAGATGTATATACTTTGTTTTAAAATAATTTATTTGAATGCAGTTTTATACAATGATACGGTATTAAACGTTTAAACAGAATACTTCTACATCGCGCCGACCTCGGGTTACACTCTTGACTTTGATTAATTATACCAATGTCTAGAATTCAACATTAAGACATCTAACTGTGAAATTACTAAATGCAGATGTATATACTTTTTTTAAAATAATTTATTTGAATGCTGTTTTATTAGGTGATACGATTTTAATCGCCTAAACCAAATACTTGTTCAGCGTGTCGATCTCTGGTTACACTCTTGACTTTAATTATACCGATGTCTAGAATTCAACATTAAGACATCTAATTGTGAAATCACTAAATGCAGATGTATATACTATATTTTAAAATTATTTATTTGAATGCAGTTTTATACGGTGATATGATTTCAAACGCCTAAACATAAGAAGTATATAACACGTTGCCGCAGAGCTGAACTTTAAATTTTGATAATAGTTATTAATGTATGCAATGATTGACTGAGATTTATAATTGATAAACTTCGTTATAATACACAGTTAATTTAAAAACCATTAAATATCTAAAAAATTACAATTTTATCCATAATTTTTGTCTTAGCGATGTTAAACGTTCGATGTTTTTAGGTTAGCTAGTAACGGCTGGTAAAATTTGTCGCTGATGCTTAGCGTTGACGCTATCTTCTGCAAGGTTGCGCGTGAAGGTAATCGTAGCAATCGCATTGGCGCCAGAAATAATATCCGACAAAAGTACTGTTAAATATAGTTTACTTTTATTTATAATTTGTAATAAGAAATAAATACATTGATAAATAAGACGAGGCAAGCCACGTACTTTTGCTTGTGATATATTTTACTTTACTTACTTTGTTACCTGTACTTTTATGTGCGAACATACTTAAAATATCAAAGAATGCAGGTGAGTTTTTAAAAAAATAACCTACAATGTAATTTTACTGAAAACATCATCTTACTCGATCACATTATTATTAGTTATTAAGCTTAATCTGTTTATATTTTTAATAATTATTTTAAATTCATTTCAAATGCTAAGCGTGATTGGGAATGAATTGTTAGGTTAGGGCACAACTATAAATTTAGACTTCAGTACAGAGAATTAATAATATTTTATTATAACTGTGTCAAAACATATTATACAGTATGCTTGCTGATACTATTGAACAGTACTATAGTAGCATTTCAAAAGAAAATGTATTGGTTATACCAGATGTTGGAATTATGTCTAAGGTAAATTTGCATTAACTGGATACCTAACAGGAGACAGACAGTCTATGTGAACATTGCCTTAAATACTTGTAAAATTTGCATGTTTATTTTTTCTGTGTTAAGTAAAGCATTATTATTATTATTACCTGGATACTGCTAACTTTTTTTTTTTTACCAAAACGTTTTGTTTAGTAATCATAAGTAATAATTGAAAATATAAAATGATGGGAAATATTTACCTCCATAATGTCTTATACATTACTATTGTGTGAAATTACAGTTTTTTTCTTACAAAAACATTTTATTTGATGCCTATAAGTACAATAAGAAATATAAAAATAGTGAAACTATTTACATTGAAAAAGGAAAAACCTTAATAACCTAACCTATTGTGCACAAGTTCACAATTAGCTCCTGTCATGCTTCAGTTTAACAATACCAAGTTACCATTATAAGAACTGACAGTATAATAACATGGATTGAGAATACTGTGGTGATCTTGGTGTATTAAACCTTTATGCTCCATGCAATGTTGATTTTAATGTTTGGCAATGTCACAAAATTGCATTAGATCATAACTTATCATGATAAATTAAATCTTCTGTGGATTAATATAACTTGATTTAATAATAAAATAGGTAATAGAACACAAAAATACATATTTAAAATCATGAAATTAAGTAGTATCTAGCTATTGCATAAATACCAATTAAACTCAACACCTTCTTATTCATCATGTATTAATGTTTATAGGCGTACTTCTTTTAAGGTTATAATTTATAATTGCAGTATTACATTTATACAATAAAAAAGTCTTAAATGTTATAGTCCCCTACTTGGTCATTAATTATTTAGATAATCCTAGTAAATTTCTAGAACAGTGTGACCACAAAAAATTTATTCCGATTATCAATAAAAAAGTAAAATTTGTTTTGTTGCCTTAAAAATTGATGCATAACATTTTTTTTAAGTTATGATTTGCATAGTTGGCCTAATAGATTGTTGAGATATGTACAGGTATCTTAATTTCTCTATGAAGCTGTCAAAATTTTGATAGATTTTTGCCGACCAGCTGGTATTACAAGAAATAACCAGCAACTACAATCTTAACATTGAAAGAGAACCTGCCATTTGAAACAGAAGTGAAAGTGAAAAATCTTACACGTAAGTCTTTCGGGCTTCATACAAGTTACCTTCATACCAAATTTGAAAACAATTGGTTAATCGTTTGCTTAAAAGTTATGTATATGCGTTACAAATCAGAGGCTGCCATCTTGAAATGGAAGTAAATTGGGAAAGTCTTACACAAAAATTGTTTAGGTATACAAGGTATCTTTGTATCACATTTCAAAACTGTTGGTCAATGTGTTTGGCTAAAACTACGTGCACTTGTTATTGTAAATCATAGGCCACCATCTTGAAACAGAAGAAAATGGTAAAACATCTTACACATAAGTCATTCAAGCTTTATACAAGGTACCTCAGTACCAAATTTCAAAACAATCAGTCTTTGTGTTTAGGCAAAACTGCCTGACAAACATGCAAACCAAATGTCTGTCAAGTTGAAACAAAAAGGTTCTGTTTTTGTCCAAAATAAAATCAAACTTATTTTGAATGGAAGAAGATCAACAATATGCAGAATCCTTTTCAAGTAAACAAAATTATCCTCTTGTACTCATAGAATCTTATTTTGATTGGGTTGGATTGTCAATTAACCATACGTCAGGCGTTCACAAAATGTTTAGTCGTTTGGCTCCCTTTTTACTGTACAGCACACACATATATTTATTCATTTTAACTTTTTGATTTTATTCAGAGTTATTAATAGATTTATGCATACATTATTTTTGTTTGTTCAACGTTTGACTATTGTGGACACTTGAGCTAATACAGGCGATGAGATGATTTATAGCGTATGAAAATGCCAAGCCCTGGCTGGAAATCGACCGGGTCCTCAGGGTGAAAGTCTAATGCGCTATCAACTAGGCCACCGAGGCGGCTATGTGCATACATTTAGTTGAGTGTAGGTCCTACTGTCTTTTAAATGGGGAAAACATAAATTATGTTGAATGTAATAACTGTAAAATTTTAATTAGGTAATCTATTCTATGTTAGGCATATTCATATGGGCGTTTTGTGCTTGCAGCACCCTTTGACTATTTTTGAAGCTTACCAAAAGCGCCAAAGCATATTAGGTCTACCTACTCCTCCAAAACATTTCCATGAGAAGTTTTATTATTTGCCATGATCAGAATGTAAGGGTAAACCTAATTAAAAACAGTTTATATTTAAAATATTATAGTTCTTACTTATATAACTTGTACTTAATATTTTAGGAATTTCGTTTATTTTCTAGGAAGAATTAGTTAACGAAGCAATCACGAAACACTTTGGGAAAACTCCAAATTTCACACTACTTGGCGGACTACCCACATCACATACCTCCTTGCCATAACCTCCACAAAAATCTTGAGCTGGATGATGAAGACACAATTGCTGACATCACACATTTCTTTAAACCATTTCCTTATGTATGCTCGTATCAGTACCGATTTTACAAGCGGCTAAACTTCCTAGAAAAGGTAGGCTTAAATATAGATTTGTTTTCAGTAAATTAGTATGCCATCAATAGCATTAATGGTTATATGCCTGAACCATAGTTGGAAATGTCTGTAGGGAGAAGGAGACTCCTGGTATCCTATATAAACTACTGTTTATAGGTTAAGTATAATTATTCACTTAACTATAGGGCGTAGAATATATTACATTCATAATACTTTACAATTTTACCTAACAGATGGTCTTATGGTTTTGTTGTGCTTGTTCTATCTGTGATTCACGTATTGCCTGCCAACCACATGAATGTTGAATTATGGTGGTTGGCACTAATATTTGGGATTATGTCAAGATAAATGGTTATAATGTATGAGTATATAATCATGTTGTTTGTATCCAGGTTTGAGGAATTGTAACCTGTTGAAACTCACTACTAAATATGGAGGAATGCTAAAGTGCAGCATTTCGTCACTCAGATTTTTGAGGAGTTTGTTTTTTTCATTCTACTGATGATGCTTGTAGACCGTAAACCTTATACTACTTGATACATCATTCATGAATTGTTCAATAAACTGAAATAATATGGAAACTAAAAATTAAATAACTAAATACCTTGGTCTAACGTGTTTGCTAAATTTAATACCAAAGTCTTTTCTCAGTTTTCTAGGATATCGAAATATTTTATCAGGAAATTTAAAATATATTTTTTTTAAATTTCTGGAAAAATTATTAATTTCAGTTTGTATGCAATTGGTTAATATTATGATATTATTCAGTATCAATATAACTTTGTTAAACTGTACAATAAATAAGGATAGCCTTAGTTTTATTAACTCGATCCAAAATGGTGTGAAAGATAGTCAAATTATGATTTTGGAATTTGTTTAACATATTCAGAAGACCCTGAAGTTAAATATTTTATTAAGTAGTAAGCCTTTATGCATATATCTCATGTGGAAATTTCTTCAGTATATACCTGTATGTCCTTTTGTAGTTTTTGTTGTTAAATGATATTTGTGTTTATCATAAAAATATGTAAACCAGTTTAATTTTTCCAGTTTTGAATGGTCTCGATCCAGTAACGTCAATAATTAGGGAAAAAATGAAATGGGAAAAGAGGAAGAAAATCATTTTAAAAGTGAACAAGAAAGACATGAAACATATAAGTAAGTTGATGCAAACATTAGTTGTAGTTAGCATAAATAAAATCATATGTATTATTTCTCAAATCAACATCCCTTTTTCTCAGCATATTACTCATTACAGGCATAAAAGAGGTATCTTAGATTTCTGAACCAGCTTCTCACATTGCAAAACCATTTTGGCGCTAAACTTACTGTTTGTGGAAGATTTTAACATAAAAGACACTG